>CM051375.1:13718563-13743563 GCA_028015245.1 Cardamine occulta
CCACTTTTTATTTTTAACACTCTACATCATTCTCTTTCTCTTCCGAACAATTATCTCAGTTGACCTTTTCTCTCTTCTCTTTTTCTCATTACCTTCATTTAGTCTGATATATCTATTTTAAAAAAAACTAAATGAGAATACTATTTTACCCCTGATTTAGAAAATACAAAATTTAAGTAAACCAAAATAAAAACAAAGAAAAATCTCTCAACTAATAGAAATCAAGTGTTAAAAACTCAATCTTCTTCTTTCTATTTCATCGATTTTAATCATTCAAAAGAGAGCTTGAAGCTCCTAAATTGAGATAATTGGTTACATTTTGTTGTTGTTCATCTAATTGAAAGTCTCTGTGAATAAATTAGGTAGAAAACCCAAGTTATAGGTTTGTAATTTAATATGAGTTTTCAATTAAACTAACATTTTCTTTAAATATTATCGAAACCTAACCTGACTTTTAATTTCTTGCCCAAGGTTTTGGTATTCATTGGACAAGACCTCTTCGAGCATCACAGGACACTGCAGTTCTTCACAAGTATGCTTACCCTCTCTTTTCCCTTCGAAACACAAAAATAGAAAAGAAAAGAAAGAAATTGATACAGTGATGTGACCGAGGGATTTGTTGCGTAAACCTGTGCATCTTTCGGAACCTCGCGGATACTAGTCCAAGGAAAAAAAGAAGGATATAGGTCAAAAAGAAGTGAGCCAAGGTATTTTGTGTGTAGACTCGCGCATCTTTCGGATTCTCATTGAAGCCTTTCAAAAGGAAAGAGCAAGGGATTGATTAAAAAAATGATACCCTAGAAAAGTAGGGAAAATTGATTCCTTGGAAGTGAGAAAAGCGAGAGGAAAAGAAGTATATGAAGAAAGTCTTAGTGAGAAGAGAGTCAGCATTCTTGGATCGACATTCCCTTGGTAAGACCACCGTATTTTATCTTCAATTAATCAATGTAATAGATAACAATGGGGATGTCGAAAGTCCTTTGGCTCGTGGAATAAGGATTATTGATGCTTCCTATGGGCAAGTACTAAAGTAAGTTCTAACGCCACAGCGAGGAAGAGTGCGAAGAATATATCGCCAAAGCCAAATGAGTTCCTGTGATTTTCAAAACCTCTTTTCAACACTTTACTTTCTTGTTTGCTCGAAGACAAGCGAAGTCTAAGTCTGGGAGAGTCGATAAAATCATATTTTTACTCATTTTTAGTATCATTTTCATATGGTTTTATGAATAGTATGGTATGATTTCAAGGCTAAATGGCTATTATTGATTATTTTGAATGTCAAAGAGGTTTTACAGGTTTTAAGGGAAAATGGACTAAGAGACGAGCAACACCCGTTTTAAGGCAGTTTCTGAGTTTAGACTCCAAAGCCCTAAAACCGACATCTAGGACCTCGAGGCCTGTAAATACTTAACCTTAAGCATTAGGGTTTTGTGTGACTTCGTGTGCCTCTTAACCACGACAACTGTGCTTCACCACCTCTAGAGACTCATCTCAAGAACCTAGAGACGATCTAAAGGAGCCGCACCAGCCCTCTTTCTCGTAGAGGCCTTTAAAGTTCCATCATCTATTTTCTCTTCAATCTCTTAATACTTTGTAATCTCTCAAACCTTTATCTTTATTTTATGCAATCTATGAATTACGTTAACCTTTCTTTGATGATTCCTATAAGCATGAGTAATTTACTTGTTGGGTTTAAAGGGTTGTCAAAGGGGGGATTTGATCACGTAATTTGAGTAGCAAATTATTGTTTATGCATCATTGTCTATACTTCTCTTTTGGTCTGATCGCTTTCTTAATGTATGTAGTTAGCGTCATGAACTAGCTACTGATTCTAGGCATTTAGGTTATGCTATCTGCTTGCTTAATATGTTTGAACCTAGATTGGATGAATATTGCATCATAACAAGCACATACCGCTTAGTTCTGGAGATTTATGGATTATGATTGAATTTCATTTTAATGCTTTCATGTATATTTTATTGCCTGCGTGAGTTGAATACCAAGATATATTGATTACAGACAGGTTTATCTATAGTAATAGGTTAATCAGACTTTCATGTTTCATATGTCCGAGACTTAGGAATAGACATGCATTTACATTGATTTATTTTGAATGAACTGATCATTGAACCCATGCGATCCCTTGAACACCCAACATCTTTCTCTTATTGTTTTACATTCGTTTTTATTGCTTTACTTGTTGCAGGACACAAAAAAAACCCCAATCTTTTTATTATTGAGTTCTAGCTTTACTTGTTCCTCTGATTTGCAGTACAACTTCTCTCTCTATGAGATCGATTACCTTAAGTACTATGATGGATTTGATGTGCACTTGAACAAACAAACACACACATCAGAGTACGAAGTCGAGATTCCAGAAAGAACAAGTGAGTTCCCATGATTTTCAAAAACTCTTTTCCATGCTTTACTTTCTTATTTTCTTGAGGACAAACAAAGTTTAAGTCTGGGAGAGTTGATTACATCGTATTTTTACCCAGTGTTACTATCATTTTCATATGGTTTTATGAAGAATTAGGTATGATTTGAAGGCTAAATAGGCTATTATCGACTATTTCTAGTGTCAAAGAGGTTTTACAAGTTTTATGAGAAAATATAATAAAAAGGAGCAAAAGCCGTTTTAAGACAGTTCTAGAGCATAAGAAGTTTGACATTTGTTGAAGACCTTTCCATGAACCAAATCTAGGGATATTTAAATCCCTTGCTATTAGGGTTACGTGTGACTTGATAGAGCTTCTTCACCACAGTAAATTTTCCTTCTCCTGCCTCTGGAGACTTATCACAAGAACCCTAGAGGAGCCGCACCAAGGTTCCCTTGCTCGTGAAGCCCTTTGAAGTTCACCAACTCTTTTCCTTTACATCTTTCATTACTTTGTAATCTCTAAGCCCTTATCTTTTATTTATGTAACCTTTCTTTGATGAATCCTTTAAGCATGCTTGAGTAATTTACTTGTTGGGTTTAAAGGGTTAATCAAAGGGGGGGGGGGAGATGATCTATCTTGTTTAAGTGGCGAGTTTATTTTTATACATCATCGTCTATAATGTTCTTTCGTTCGGATCTTTCTCTTAATGCATGTAGCTAGCGTCATGAATTAGCAACTGATTCTAGGCATTTAGGTTTTGATATCTGCTTGCTTAATATGTTTGAACATAGGTTGGATGAGTATGGCGCCATAACAAGCACATACCCCTTAGTTATGGAGTTTTATGGATTATAGTTGAACTTGATTTTGATGCTTTGATATATATGTTGTTGCCTGCGAGACTTGAGTAACATGATATATTGATCTTTTCCGGTTTTCCTTATGAATTATGAGTTAATCGATCTTTCGTGTTTCATAGTCCGAGACTTAGGAGTAGACATGCATTTACATGAAAGTATCTTGAATGAATTGATCATCAAACCTCTGAGATCCCTTGAAGACCCAATGCTTTTCTCTTATTTATTTACATTCGTTTTACAATTGTTGCATGACACAACAACAAAATCCCTTTTTATTATTGAGTTCTAGCTTTACTTGTTCCTCTATATTGTAACACAACTTCTCTCTCTATGGGATCGATAACCTTAAGTACTACAATAGATTTATTGTGCACTTGCAGCTTCTTCATTGGGTTGTTTGAACAAAAATTGAAACACAACCCAACACCGCATCAATAGGCGCCTGTTGATGTGTAGTCGTCTTTGTCGCCAGCCCAGTCCGTGCCGGTGTAAACATGGAGAGTTGGCGAGTTCTTGGAGTGAAAATAGATACCACGTGTCTTGGTTCCACACAAATAGCAAAGAATACATTTCACCGCTGTCCAATGATCCGTTGTTGGCCATAGAAGTGGCATTCATCATAGTCTTGTGAAGCAAATCTGCAGTATAACGATGTTGCATTAAGTGTAAATCGTGAGAATTACGGGTAACTTCTATGCCTAAGAAGTAAGACACGTCATCCAAATCTTTAAGTGAAAAACATTGAGATAGAGAATGGATAAACCGGGTTATGTGTGTTGATTTCCGGTGATGATGATATCATCTAGTAGACTAACATATAGAGAAAAACACCACCGTTGTTGTAGATAAAGAGTGAAACATCTGCTAGGGAATTCTTGAAGTCAGATTGAAGAAGGAAGGTTTTAAGCTCATTGTACCAGGCATGAGGGGCTTGTTTGAGTCTGTAGACGGCTTTGAACAGTTTGCAAATGGCATGAGGATTATCCTTGTCATGGAAACCTGTAGGTTGTGCCAAAACACCTCATCAGTGAGATTACCTTGAAGAAAGGCGTTGTTTACATCAAGTTGACGTGTTTGCCAATCTTGAGAAACCGCGGTGATAAGAACAACACGAATTGTAGCTGGCTTCACCATGGGGCTGAATGTATCTTGGTAATTGATGCCCAGCCGTTGAGTACAGCGGCTTTTAGCTACTAAGCGAGCTTTATATCTTTCTATAAAGCCATTAGGTCGTCGCTTAATTGTGAACACCTACCTGCAACCTACAACAATAGACACATTAGAAGGATTGAGAACATCCCAAGTATGATTTTTAGTATGTGAATTGATTTCTTCACTCATGGCGTTACACCAATGTAGATACTTGATGGCTTCAGCAAGGTGTTAGGAATAAGTCTGGAGAAACCGACACCGAGGCATAAAGATTAAGCTTCTGGACAGGTTTGCGTATCTATAAGAATATTGTGTTGTGTTATTTCATATGATGAGGATTACATAGCTATATATAGTAGAACTACATAATCATATAATAAATAAGAGAATCATATATTTAGTGAGAAGAATATATAATTTAGTGATTGTTGTGATTGAGTGATTGTAGTGATTTTAGGGATTGAGTAATCACAGTAATTGTGATGATACTTTTTCATTAATATGCTCCCTCAAGCTCAAGGGGTGATGAAGTGAAGCAGAAGTGACGGCTTGATGTTGACCGTAGATAAAGACGAAATCGATGGCAGTGAAGAAGCATTGCGCTTGAACCTTGCGGTTGGACGGATTTAAAGTAGTGTGCCAATTTTGACATAGAAAAAAACTTTGGAGAACACATGTCTAAGGAGGATGAAATATCGGAACGACTTAAGCCGTTTGAAGCATAAAGCTTAATGACTTGACAATATGTAGAAAACAAAAGAAAAATAACTATGAAGATTTTGATGAACAAAGTTTATTAGAAATGACTTAAGCCTTTTTTTTTTTTTTTTTTTGAAAAAAGGTTTGAAAGCTTAGATTCAGAGGTATAATATATGCTTGAATTGAAGAAGCACATGGCTTAGATTCAGACGTCTATGATAGACTTAAATAAGTGGAGCTCAATGGCTTGGATTCAGAGGTTCATCATGAACATGAATTGTGGAAGCACTTGGCTTAGCAGAAAAATAAAAATAATAAAATAACCTTGATGGCTTAAAGAAACAAAAAAAAAATCAGAAAAATAAAAAGAAAAGAGTTTAATCGTTGGATCCAAACTCGAGCATAACCTGATTTGATACCATATTGAATAATATGAATCGATGATCTTATTAGATAGGTACAGCATTGTTTATATACTAAAAGGAATACTCTAGAAGAATATCTATACAAGGAAGAGATATACAATAGTTATGAATTGATATTGTGCTGTTGGTGAGTAGATCAGTTAGAGGATTTGATCTAAGACATTTCATATCCCATCACTTCTTAGCCTGAGTCTTTCATTAATCAATTGGTTTGCCTCATTTTGGATCATAGTTATTTTGTCCAATTAATCCAACTCTTGCGCATTGAATTGTTTGAATTTATTTCACTCTTCGTTGACCACTTCTAAGGCTGCGCATTTACCTTTCTTTTTAGCTTTTTTCTTAGCAGCATCTCTTCCCATTTCAATGACGAGGACTAGATCCTACAGAGTTGGAGTCACTAGCATCACTCTCGTGGGCTCTCTTAGATTCACTGCTTCCAGAGCCAATATTTCCTCCTACCTAACTATCATAACGTGGTTGATCACAGACATTGAGCCATTCTTTTATATATTTGAAATTTCCATAACCAGCAATGCATATAGTCCATGTGCTTTCGCCAATACGTTATCCTCCGACCACCTGCTTCTTTGCATACGTTTAGCATTATCGTAAGCGCCAACCCATTTGTTCAAGATTTTGTTTACATAGTTGTAGTGATTTCTGCACGATTCTCCATCACGGAGAGGATCAAATGAGCAATGCTCATTACAAAACTCAGAAATTTTCCCCCAATATGATTCACCTTTTTGGTTATTTTTCTAACAATGATGTATGTTCTATATTTAATCCACCCACTCAATAGCACCAAATTTTGCTCAGTGGTCCATTTGGGGCTTCTCCAGTGAGCAGGCGTTGAATCCTATGCATCTGGAATGGCTTCATGAACACCGTTCATACCACCAAGAGCCATTTGTGTGGAAAACTTGGGAAAATCAGTTGCTCCAACATTTGAATCAGTTTCACTACCCGCTGGAGAAAAAGAAGAATTAGGGGGTGCTTGAGATAAATATGACATCATCAATCCATAATATGGAAGATAGTTTGGAAAAACTTACGACATAAAGAAATTTGGTGGATAACCATAATTTGGTATATGCTGGTTGGGACATTGATTTTGAAACTGATAATTGTTGGGATTTGGATAGTTAAAAGGGTAATTAGAAGAATTTTGGGTGTTGAAAGGGTTATTGTTTGGATCCATTTAAATAAAACGATATTCAAAGCTAAACACCCAAGTTTATTAGAGATTAATAGAAACAATATAGTAAAAAGATGGGTTTTTTCTGTGTCTATATCAAATGAAAGAAATCTCTATTTATAAAGAATGAAAAATTATAAATTTTGATATAAATCTTTATATATGTATTTATAAATCTTATGAAATAATTGAAGTTATACAATTGAGATAAAAAAACAAGAATCTCTAATAATATTTTATTTTTATTTTTATTACTAAAAAACATAGCTTTTGTTTTTATTTTTTTATTTTTTTAGTTGGTTTGATTTCGTAATGAACATAATTATGTTTTTCAATGTTATTTGGATTGGTTGTTTAGATAAGATTGGTTAATTCTAATGAACATAGCTTTTTTTTTTTTTTAGTTTTTACGGTATTTGGTTTGATTTGGTTTTGTAATGAACATAGCTTTCTTTTTAAGAAAAAAAATATTTTGATGTTCTTTGATTAATTATAATAAATGTGATTTTATTTTTTAATTTTAATATTTTGTTAGTTAGTTTGATTTCGTAATGAACATAATTTTGTTTTTTATGGTATTTGGATTGATTTGATTTTTTGGTTAGAGGGGATACGATTGAAAAAACAAAAGGTTAGAGATAAAGACATGTGTTCGTATAATTGTATTATAAATAACATGTGGCAGTATTTTCGAGATTTAGTCTGAAAAAAAACTTACAATATTAGGTAAGATATGTATACATGCACTTACTGAATTCAATTGTGAATCTTATGATGAATAGAATAAGAAGAAATAATGAAAATGAAGAACAAAATATTATCCAAAAGGAAATACACAACACACTAGTAACCAGTCCAAAGAACTACAACAACAACAATAATAAAACAACAACAACACTTTTATTACACAAAAATAATAATAATAACAACAACAAGAAGAACAAAAAAAAAGATTTTATTAAAAAAAGAACAAAAAAGACATAATTTTTCTCGGAAATCATAATTTTCTCTTATCGATAATCATATTTTGTTGTTTTATTAATTCTATCGGGTATGACTACATCATAACCTTAGTGACAAGTCAATGGACCTCGAGTTGTCGCCGCCGTACTCCGTCACAATATCCTCTGATATTGGTTTCTCCAACAGGCAAAGAAGCGGCAGAGTACGAATAACTTCGGATGACGTTGCCGGAAATTGATCCATCAGCTTCTGCTTCTTTGGCTGCAAAAAGTGATTTTCTTTTGCCAGATCTGTTGCCGGCGAGGGAGAAAATCCTTTATGAAACCTTCCTTGACCATCAAAATAACCACGACGGTTATAAGTGAACTTAAAATTATTCCTCACCGGAAAAGTAGGATTAAGGTTCCGGTTTGGATTTGGATTGTGGTGGAAGGTGGTGGTTGCAGCGGCTACGGAAGAGAAGGTGGGAAAATGGTGACAATTGGAGTTAGAAGCTTCAAAAGGTGAGATCAAATCTTGTGGTGTTAAGAAGATTTCCTTACAAATCGCACATTCATGGGGCTTTGAAAATCCCATGATTAGATTTTATGTATGTATTTATGGAGATGCAAGAGATTTAAATCGAGAGGGAGAGATAGCAATAGAGATGGAGTAGCCAAGACACATATATTCGAGTATTTATATACAAGTTGTACTTGTGAAAGGGAGAGAAGATGATGTCAACAGTATATTTGACAAAATATGTTTACATGTGTGTAAATATTTTCTTAATTTGATGATAAGGATAGATTTATTATGTGCATGAATTTAGTTTATGATTTTTTGGTAAATTGTTTTCCATAAAACAAATCACCTTATGCGAATTTTTGGGAAAATACCCCATTTAAGTTTTGTAATTTGAAAAATACCTTCTCCTTATTTCCTCTATTTAAAAGATAAAAGAATGATACTGTTTTACTAAAATAACTTTTTAAAAACTGAATAATAATTTCTAGAAAAATCAATTAAAAATTGACTTTTTTTTTAAGATTAAAACTTATTTTGTTTTACACACAAAATAAAAATTTTATTTGGGAAAAACAATAAGAAAATCTCTAAAAAATCCCTTAAAAGTCTCTACGAAATCGGCTAGAAAAAATATCAAGTTATCTATGTGTGTTTTGTTTCTAAAATCATATTCAAAAATATGTAAAGAAGGGTGTATTTGTAAATTAAATGAGGGAAATATAATCTTATCATATGTATAAAAATGAAGGGTATATTTTTCAAATTATGAAACATAAATAGTATAGTTTTCAAAAATCCCTAAACTTATACATATAAATATGTTTTCCCACAAAAGAAAATAAATAAATAAATATATATATATAATTTATATTTTCCCATCAAAGAAAATAAATTTAAATATATATATATATAGCTAATCATATAAAGAAGTCAAACAAATTATAAGAAAAACATACAAAATGAAATGATTTAATGCTAATTAAAAATTCATGATTAATAAATTCTGATACTACGTTTGTAAGCACTTTTTATCCAGTTTGGACTACCAATTCTAGAGTGAGTTTCTAATTATATAATATTTGGTTGGTAAAAATATATATATATTTCATTCGAGGAAGGATATTAATGTGAGGTTGATTATTTGCGTCCAATTAATCAACCACATTTCAGAATTTAAAACAATTTTTTGTTTTGTTTTGTCTTTCATTTTATTTTAAGGAGAAAAGTTATAATAATCCTAATTAGTATTTTAATTGCTAGTTAATTTTGAAAAAATTAAGATTAAATGAGTTCTTTTGATCACATAAATACCCCTGAAATCATATGTTAGAAAAAACCTAACTACAAGAGTGTCATTATCAATTAATGTCATATCTGATTTTTTTTTCAAAAAAATGCATCAAATTTACGACTTTGCCACCAGTGACCGAAAAGTCTATGAATTAAATATGCGGGTCTATGTTATGGTAGACTTGTTTGAATGGCAGATTTTAATTTGTACGACAGATTTTATTTTTTCTGCAGAGTTGCATGTCCTAGTCGTGGTAGAGTTTTGAGTTCATCACAGAGTTATTTTCTCATCACAGAGTTTTAAATTTGTTGTAAAATTTTTTCTCAGATCGTGAATGAGGCAGCAGATTTTTTTTCTTAGTTTAGCATGGAACAATTTGTACGGTAGATTTTATTTTTTCCGCAGATTTTTTGTTTCTGCAGATTACATTTTTAGTTGTTGCAGAGTTTTTTTTGCATATAGTAGTGACTGTAGATTCTATTGAAAAAAATTAATTGCTAGATTAGACTTTTAGTTATCACAGATTTGATTCTAGTTACAAAAGATTTATGACTTGTATTACAGACTTGTTATAATGACATCACAGATTTGTCTGATTATTATAACCAGTTAATGACGAATTTAAAAGAAAACATAAAAAACAAAACACAAAACTTCAGATTCTTTCAGTTTTCACTATTGTGATTGCATAATGATTTAGAGGAATTGGTTAGAATGTATTTCAAAAATGGAGATGTTGAAAATCAGCTCTATCAGTAGACATTGTTGTATATTCTAGTTATAGATTCCTTGTGTGAAAAAGGATGATACTTTATGGAGAAGCTGAAACAGAAATGGTTTACACTGTGAATTATAGAATGTAAGGGGTGATTTTGAATAAGTAATGTACAAAGTTACATTTAATTTGTTGTAACTTTTAAGGGACAAAGATGTATAAGCTTTGTGGAGAAGAGAGTTAGACGGTTAGTAAAAATGTAACTTTGCTTTGTAGTTCATGACTTGGTTACACGACCAGCGTTGAAGCCTTACAACTACATTGGTGGCTCCATGGACATATTTGTGGTGATAGATTTCATGTAGTGTAATAGGATGTTAATATAGTTTAAGGGAACACTCTCTAGTCTCTTCTTCTTCTTGTTTGGCTTGATATTTGAATCTTTGTGAGCCTTCTGTGAGTTTGTGACTCAGATTTATTTTGCTGACAATGATTCATGCAAAGCAGATTATTAATCTTTCTAGATTAGCAATAACTTTTTTTCTTAGTGGAACAAGATCTAGTCAAGTGCATCTGATGGAATTCTTGTACATGAGTTGAGGATGAAAGTTGTGTCTCTAAACGCCAACAAGTTAGGACTTAAGTTGTACAGACTAGAACAAAAAAAGCATCTAAAAAGAGCGGTCACAACGGTGAAAATAAAACACCAATTCGAAATAATAACTTTATATCTTGAAAATATGCAGTAAACTAAATTCTAATGAAAACCAAAGTCACAGAAGCAAGACATCCTCGGTCTATAGAGCAAAGTTGACTTCAATGACATAGAAGGAGATGTAGAGGGCCAACCTGTGCCATAGAGGTCAACATGTATCACAGCTTATACCACACTAAATGTCACGAAATGCATATTTATAGTTTCCAAAAAGAGTATTACATTTGTCTCACCTATACCAAGTCTGAAACAAAGATCACTGAAAATTGTAGTGACATACCAAAACTGGGAACTGAAATGGATCCAAATTAACTGAAGCAATTGGAACCTTTGCATAATAAGGATCATTTCCTTAGTCCAATACCAAAAGGTCAATCTATCAATAGCTATCAAAACCACAAATAAAATACACCTTCTTCTTGTTAATCAACGTTCCATGACTACTGCCAAGATCAAATAAATATGCAAATCCACTTCTCTTGTCTGAATAACTGGAAAAGTCATTACAAAGCAATTAAAAACAGCTTAATACAAATTGAGAGTATTAACACTCTCTAATTCATAGCATAAAGTAATAATCACCTGCATGGAACCAAGAAATCAAATTTTAAAATCACAGATATTATCACGTCCAAAAGAAATCCTTTTGTCCTCTTCACCTTAAATCAAAGTTTGAAAGTTATAAAGATTTAACCTTTTTTAGGTCCTATGAAATCATACATACATATGCGAGAATCAAAAGATCAAATGAACGATGAAACCAAGCCTATCGATGACTGCGAGCTACAGCAATGGATATTCATATTTATATGATTCCAACGAAAGAAGCAGAATCATCGAATCCCTAATCCCTCACAACAAAAGAAAGGAAACGTGAATCCGGCCACAATCTGCAATTAACTTAAAGATTAGTATTATTCTAATATATTATCACTTTATATTAAGGAGTGTTTGAAAATGCGCTAAACACTGATCGAACACCTATTGTCTAACCGTATATGCGCTCCGTCCATGCAAATGTATAAATGCTATATATTTTTAAGAGAAGACATTTCTTACTTCTGTAACATCCCGATTTTTAGTATTTTGTTTATATACTACAAGGAATACTCTAGAAGAATATCTATACAAGGAAGAGATATACAATAGTTATGAATTGATATTGTATCATTGGTGACTAGATTAATTAGAAGATTTAATCTAAAATATTTCATATCTGATCACTTCTTTTTTTCCACAAAGTAACCTTCGATTCTTATTATAAATTCTTAGAGGCAATTCTCAAAGGATCAAACCCAAGTCTGCACCCTTAAGTGTATACTTCTATATGGCCCAGCAGCCTTACTGATAAAGTAAACAGAGCAATATCTCGTACATCAACGAAAACAATTGATTAAAGCTCCTCACATGGCTGAGAGTAGAAGTTGGACTTGTGAGTCATTCTAATACTCTGTTCCAGTCACAGTTCCTTCATGACGCTTCTGCAATAAGCATTTGTTGGATCCATCGCGGTCCTCCTCGTGCTACATATGATTGAAATCTGTGCTCTTCCGTCACACTTCTTGCAATCCTTATCGCACATTGGTTACAATCAATGGGTACCTCCTGAACTTGCCACTCTCCTATCTTTCCAATGTATATATGAATCTCTGTTAACATATTATGAAACATCGGCCAAGATTGGGGATTTCTTACCGCATCTGTAGCATCATTGGATGATATCTCAAAAATCACCTTGGTATATCTCAGATTACTCAAACTTTCGACTGCCCATTTAACACTTAATGGCTCCGCTTCGATGAGGGAAGAGGCTTTTGAAAATGCTCGTCTACTATATGATAGAGCTAGCCCATTATCATCTCGAGTTATCCAGTTAGTACAACTATTCCTTTGAGGATGATACCAAGATGTACCTATATTGCATTTGACAAAGAGTTGCTGTGGTTTTATCCATACTTGTGATCTCGGGTTCCCATCCTCAACCTCCCTTACCGTCCCTGTATTATTCTTGTTAATCTCATGCCACAGCTCTGCTTCTTCCTGTGCTTTCTTAACCAAACCTGCAGATTCAAGGCGAACCTTATCAAAGACCCATTTATTCCTTCCTAGCCTGAGTCTCATCACTTCTTAGCCTGATTCTTTTTCTTAATCAATTGGTTTGCATCATAGCTATTTTGTCCAATCGATCCAACTCTTGCACCTTGAATTGTTTGAGTTTATTCCACTCTTCGTTGACCACTTTTAAGGCTGCGCATTTACTTTTCTTTTTAGCTTTTTTTTAGCAGCAGCTCTTCCCATTGGATGAGCTCTAGATCCTACAGAGTTGGAGTCACTAGCATCACTCTTGTGGGCTCTTTAAGATCCACTACTTCCAGAGTTAATATTTCCTCCTACCTGACTACCATAACGTGGTTGATCACGGACATTGAGCCATTCTTTTATATATTTTAAATTTCCATTACCAGCTTCTTTTGAAATTTTCATGAACACATTCATGCGCTTTCGCCAATATATTATCCTCCGACCACCCACTTCTTTGCATATGTTTAGAATTATCATAAGCACCAACCCATTTGCTCAAGTTTTTGTTCACATAGTTGTAGTAATTTCTGCACGATTCTCCATCACAGGGAGGATCGAATCAGCAATGCTCATTACAAAACTTAGAAACTTTTCCCCAATATGATTCACCTTTTTGATTTTTTTTAACAATGATGTTTGTTCCATATTTAATCCACCCACACAATAGCACCAAATTTTGCCCAGTTGTCCATTTGGGGCTTCTCTGGCGAGCAGACGTTGAATCATATGCATCTGGAATGGCTTCATAAACACCGTTCATACCACAAAGAGCCATTTGTGTAGAAAACTCGAGAAAATTAGTTGCTCCAACATTTGAACTTGTTTCATTGCCCGTTGGAGCAGAAGAATAAGGGAGTGTTTGAGATGAATATGGCATCATCAATCCATAATATGGACGATAGTTTTGAAAAGCTTACGGTATAAAGAAATTTGGTGCATAACCATAATTTGGTATATGCTGGTTGGGAGATTAATTTTTAAACTGATAATTGTTGGGATTTAGATAGTTAAAAGGATAATTAGAAATATTTTGGGTGTTGAAAGGTTATTGTTTGGATCCATTTAAATAAAAACGATATTTAAAGGTAAAACAAAAGTTTATTTGAGATTAATAGAAAAGTATAGTAAAAAGACAGGGTTTTTTTCTGTATCCAAATCAAATGAAAGAAATCCCTATTTATAGAGAATGAAAAATTATAAAATTTGATATAAATCTTTATATATGTATTTATAAATGTTATGAAATAATTGAAATTATATAATTGAGATTTAAAAAAATCAAGAATCTGAGCGACCAATTAATGTGTTTCACGTGTCCCAATCTATATATTATCACACAATATTTTTTTTATCCAATCAAAACCTACAACAAGTCAAGAGAAACCCCACCCATAATTTTTCTCAGTGTTGAAAACTTTCAACTGATTTTGTCACACCGCCAATGTAACAACACCCATTTTTTAACTTTTAACATTGCACATCATCTTGTCTTTCTTCCACATCATAATTCAACACCAACTCAATTTTTATTTCATATTTTTATTTTCTTTCATTTTTTAGTTTTTGTGGTTACATATTACTAATAACAATTATGGATTAAAATTAAATTAAATAATTAAGAGTTAAATAATTTTATAAAATAAATTACTGAAAACTAAGAGTTGATTTATTTTTTTAAAGCTAAACCAAGATTTTACTAGAAACTACTATAAATTTTTAATTAAAAAGATGAATTTGGATTATATATATATATATTATGAAATAATTGATGTTAAATAATTTGGACGGAAAAATATATATCAAGAATCTGATAAACCAATGAGAATTCAACACATATAATAACTTATAATATTATTATCTAATCAATAGTTGAACCATTTAAAATATGACACATGTCAGAGTTGTCTCCCATCAACACAAATTTCACCCTAAATTTCACCCTGTTGAAAGTTATCAACACCAAATTTACCACATCATATTCATCATTCATTAATAACACTCATTTCACTTTTTCATCTGTTAAATTTTTTTACAACTGTTGAAAAAAACTACCATTGTAGGTAGTCTTAGTAATCATGTCACTAAATTTAATGCACACAATTCTACCTCATAGTATAAGGGCTATTAGAAAAAGGAAAAAAAATTAGTTATTAGAGATATGATATATTTCTTGATCATTAAATACATGGAAACAAAATAAAACACATAGCTATTGGAAGAAAATTATTTTCCAAAATACATGAGAAATATGTGATTTAATCACTAAATTGAATTTTGGTAAATCTGGATTAGAATATTTAGGAAATTTAATTTTTTATATATTTTGTATCTTTTAAATCAATGCAAGTGATTTTTTGAATGATCTATTGGTCTTAAAATTACTTTCCAAAAAATAAATTATATATATTTAAAATTACAAATTTAAGATTGATAATTGCAATTCACATTTTCATAAATAATGAATATTCAAATTAAATTAATTCATATAGTTTACGAATTACAATATTTATATATCTAATTAAAAAAATCAAATCACAACATATGTAGAAAAAAACTATATAATTTTATTATTAAGATAATAGTACTGTTTAATTATTTATTAAACATATGATCAAATAAAAATGAAGGTGGATATAATATTAATAAATAATTAGAATGATTTAATTGGAAACTAATCAGAAGTGAGATAGAGTAATTAATCTGAATTATTCTTGACTTAATTACTTTTTTTAATTGAAATGTTATGTAGTAATGCAGTGGCAATTGCCGTAATACGTTTGATTTGAATGGGATTTTTTTATATGTTGTTTGTGTGAGTAATAGTACCTATTTAAAATAAATATGTAGAATTTGTAATTTTAGAAAATAAAAATTAATAATTAAATATATATATATATATACTTAGCGGGGTTCGTAACCGTGGGCATTAATATTTGGGCCATGGTCTCGTGAGACAAATTTTGAATAGATACTTCAATACAAATATATCGACACGTGGCAGTCTCTGGATTCGACCGTTACTACTTTGCTGGTTTACGTTTTTTTCCCCTTTTTAAATTCACAATTGGATCTATTTGTTTTGTAAAATTCTTCTCTCTTCTCTTTCATCTCTCTTCTCTTCCCTCTCGCTGCGATTGCATCTTGGCTCATCGATCTCTTCCATGGGGATTTCTACGGAAGCGCAACAAAAGGTTAGAAAACGAGACTTGGTTCTGTGTTCATGAATTCGAAATTTCATGATTCCTCTTTCGTTCATCGATTTAGGGTTTTTAAACATCATAGAAGAGTCTCGTTTCGTTTTAATTCGATCTTTCTCTGTTTAAGTTTGAGGAAAAATTGTTGGGAAGATCAAATTCGAACGTTTCTGTGCCCAGATTTTGAAGATTTCGAGTAATTTCATAATATGATTTGTGGATTTAGCGTCATTTACAATGAGAACATAGATTTATCGACTAATCCGAGGATTAGGGTTGGGAACCTAAACTATCTTTGATTTTGATCGACATATTGTGAAAAATTGTTCTATTTTGGTGATTTGATTGAAGAAAGATTGGTTTATTGCGATTAAATAACATTTTGATTACTTCTAAGAGTTGGATTTGGATTCAATCTTTGTGATTTTGTATCAGGAGGCTACGGAAGCTGCACAAAAACGATGGACTATAAGCGATTTCGATGTAGGGAAGCCTCTTGGTAGAGGGAAATTTGGTCATGTTTATATAGCAAGAGAGAAACGGGTTAGTATCTATCTTCTTCTTCACCAATTATGTTAAACAAAACTTGTTTTGAGTTTTGAATCAATCTGACATTTGTGCGTATCTGAAACAGAGTAATCACATTGTGGCTTTAAAGGTTCTTTTTAAGAGTCAACTTCAACAATCTCAAGTTGAACACCAGCTTCGAAGAGAAGTAGAGATTCAATCTCATCTTCGCCATCCTAATATTCTAAGGCTCTATGGTTATTTCTATGATCAGGTGTTGTGTAATTATGTGTGTTGTAAGAACTTTCTTGTTCACATATAAAATGTTTGTTTCTGTGAGGATAACATAGCTTTTGGGATACCTTTTGTTTTGCAGAAAAGAGTTTACTTGATTCTAGAATATGCTGCTAGAGGTGAACTTTACAAAGAGCTCCAGAAATGCAAATACTTTAGCGAACGTCGAGCAGCAACTGTAAGTCGTGATATTGACCGTATTCTTGGCTTTGAATCTGAATTTGTTTAATAGTACGAGCTCACACTCTTATGTTTATTGTTGCAGTATGTTGCATCATTGGCTAGAGCACTCATCTATTGCCATGGAAAGCACGTAATACACAGAGATATTAAGCCAGAAAATCTATTGATTGGTGCTCAGGTAGCAAATCTAATCTGTTTACCTTTCTCCATCAATGCGTATGTGATTGAAGTTTAGCTTATATATTTTTGGATATATACTATCAGGGTGAGCTTAAGATTGCGGATTTTGGATGGTCAGTACACACATTCAACCGCAGAAGGACTATGTGTGGAACTCTGGATTACCTTCCACCTGAGATGGGTAAGAGAAAGTTCTCTTCTTTAGTGTGTGTTTCTGAACTAAACTCTTCTACAACCGACTTTTCTGCTTTTTGGGTTTTTATAGTGGAAAGTGTAGAACATGATGCGAGTGTCGATATATGGAGTCTTGGAATTCTCTGTTATGAGTTTCTCTATGGTGTTCCTCCTTTTGAGGCCAAGGAACATTCAGATACATACAGAAGGTAACATGTTCATTAAGCTTAAGATGAGATTAGTACGGTGCTTTGGTTAGTGGTATGTACATTAGTGAACAGTTTTTGTTATACAAATGCTACAGGATTGTGCAAGTGGATCTCAAGTTCCCTCCCAAACCCATTGTGTCTTCATCTGCAAAGGACTTGATTAGCCAGGTTTCTACTCTCATACTTTGTAAATCATCACACTCTTAAGCTTTTGTGCATTTGAAGGCTGTGTTCTGATTATTATTGTGCTTTCTGATGAAACAGATGCTTGTTAAGGAGTCTACACAACGTTTGGCCTTGCACAAACTCTTGGAGCATCCATGGATTGTGCAAAACGCAGATCCTTCTGGCATCTACAGAGGTTGAAGCTAGCTTCATGCTCTTCTAAAACTTCTTGGCACCAAATCACTAAAAGGAACTTGAGCAATTCATAGTCTATAAATATGTCTAGCTATGTATTTGTATTACAAAAAAGTTTATAGCAACGAGATTCGTGTAACTTTGACCACCCCAATTAGATTCGTGTAAGACTATGTCGTCATCAGTCATCACCTTTGAATAAATAGTTTGAAATGGTTTCAAGCTTTTCGTGTAACAAGATCTCAATTAGTCCTTGCGGTGTTAGGATATTTTACAATTTGTGATGGAGGGTGAGATTAAGTTGGCGTTTTAAAATTCTTTCTTCTTCTCACTTATTGGTAACTCATGTTAGCTGTTTTGTAATTTCTGTTTGCTATTGATACGAGAATCCATTGAAGATTCTCCAAAGAAGAAAACGAATAAAATCAAGAAGATATCAAATTGTGATTTCTATTTTAGCGTTTAGGGAATTATCCAAAAGTAGTATTAAAAAAAAATATATTAATTTATTTGAAATATAATTTTATTTCATTGCATTAATCAAATTAGCCCTTTTATTTTATTAAAATTGAATTAAAATGCTATCCTAAAATCTTAATTATTTTTCTGTTTATAGATAATGTAAAATACTATCTAAAAATATGTAAAATTAAAAATAAAAATCTACCTGGCATATTTTTATTGGTCAAATGACTTGTGTTTTATAAATTTCGATGTCTATTTTTATTGGCCGTGCTTTGTTTTAGGTTTTCTTGATTTCTATCTCTCGTTCACTTGTGTATTACTTACATAGAAGAGTTTCTTGTGAGCCAATGTCCAATGATAACGTGGTGGCTGCACAATCTTGCGGGTATGATTTAATATACAACTTCCTCCTCTTTCATTTAGTTAAACTGAAATTCTCTTTACAGATTAGAATCCTTCCTATTCTGGTATTAGGTCTTTTATGATACAGCAGAAGGAGAAAAGTTTTGCAAATACTACAAACCCAAATCCATTCCCTTGTTGCTTATTATCAATCCAACCACTGGTCAAGAGATGAAAACGTGGTGTGTAACGGACAAATTTGATGCCCTGGTTTTTATAGATGGTTTATTGCCCTTCATAGACTTTGCTTCTTCTCTCTCAAAGAAACAGCCAAAACACATCTTCTCGTTGACTCCATTGTAGACTCTCTGGTCTTTCTGTTATTCTCATCTTGATGAATCAGAGAAGAAGAAGCCATTGAAGCTAACACTGCCGAGATGTGGCATATCAAAGAATATTACATGGAGTATGAATCTAACTTAACCTTGAAGCAATCTAGTGTTGCCGGTTGCCTTCTCTTGGCTACAAGGGAATGAATAAAAAATATTATGTATCAGATTAGCTGTTTTTTTACTCATTATGATATTTAAATTTGCTATTAATGGAAAAATCATATATTATTGGATTTTACAGGTTTTATTAATGGTCACATATTGATTGTAAAATAATTGATCTTGGTTTTGGAATTTATTCACACAATATGGTCAGATTTAGTCTGATGGAAGGGGGATTATTTAACAAGGTGGTTAGTGAATGTTAATCTAATGCTCTAAAGAACAAAGACACGTCTGCATATAACAAATCATCATTTTATTTTTGACTTGTATGAAATAAAATTTCTACCACTGTGATTCAACTGAATCAGTTGAAGAACAAAGACAGTCACGAAGCACACGGATATAGTAAGTTGAAGCATTTCGTGGTAGTTAACTAGTTTTTTACTGCTTCCCATTCTAGAGAACTATGATGCAAGAGACTGGGTTTCCAGAATTAATAAGTCTGTGCTGGCCGTTTAAGTCAATAAAGAAATCTGGAGTCGCTGTGACTGATTCTTATTATTTTATTTCTAATTTATGAGATTTTTGCAAAAAATATGCTTTTTTATATATATTTTAAGGAACCCCATGTAAAATATGCATACTTTTATAGTTTGATTTGGTTTTATATATATTAATTTATTTTATTTTATTTCACTTCAAATTCATTTTAATGTAATTATATTTTATATAATATTTTTATTTTCTATACCTTTTTTATTTTATCTTACATATACTTTAAATTATATTCTTTGATTTAATATATTTTAATTTTATTTTATATAACTTTTTGTTATGTTATATAATTTTATTTTTATTTAATCAAATTTTACTCTAGTTAATGTTATTTTATTTTATATACTTTATTGTATTTTTAATATTTAATTTTATTTTATATAATGTTTTGGTATCAAGCGATTAACCCATGGAAATTGATGAAAATATAATAATGAAAATGGAGTCAGTAATTTCTGCGACTACTAAATGAACAGTCAGCGGTCGCAATCGCTTATAACTACCAAACGAACAATGGATGATCGCTGGGAATTATGAAACAAACAAACCAATAATTTTTTGTTAGAAAAATGATGTATATACCAGCTTTAAAATTAACATGAAGTGTAGTAGCATCTCTTTTTATTATAAGCAAAATGAAGAAAAATAAATAATAATAAACCTGCTTGCAATGGTCTGCAATGGATTTCAATATTTGCGGAAATTCATGAAAGACCTTCCATATCAGTGAGAGATCATCCATCCTTCCATATTATTGAATGATATATGGATAAGCCATTTAAGCCCTCATAAAATAATCATAATATTAATCATAAATAATTCATTAAATAAAAAATGATAAAACTAATAAATCAAAGAAATCATGTGAACAACTAAGTAAAGAAAAATAAAATATAAACTCAAAAACAAAAAAAAATATTTAATCATATATGAATCTTCACAAGTCATCCAAACACTCATAAACAATTTTAATATTAATTACAATTAAAAGCAAGAATGAAATCAATTACAAGAAACTATTGGGAATAACAACACACAGTATGATGAATGAGAAACTAATAAAGGTTTAAACAAAACAAAAACAAAACTTTATCATATATGAATAATACTATCGTGCATCGCGCGAACAAACCACTAGTAGAGAAGAAAAGACAAGATGTATATGCATTCACAAATCCATAATTATATCAATATCCTAACAAGCGACTGTTCATCGAGTTGATATATCAGCTCAATTTAGTAAGATTCAACAATTTTGCCAATACCATTAGCTTTCAAAAAATTTCTGTCAGAGTTATTTATATTCAGCAAATAAAATTCTCTTAGATATCATCAATTCTTCCAAAGCCAACATATATGATACTGGTTCGCCATCCGGTTTGGATTTACAAACATTGATTCAAATCTACTTCAAATCAATTACAGTAAAACCTCTATAAATTAATAATGTTAGGACCATAATATTTTATTAATTTATAGTGATATTAATTTATCTATAAATTAATATTATTAATTTATAGTTTAAAATAATATTTATTAATTTGTAGATATTTTTGTTAAAAATTAAAAAAAATTAATTTAAATAAAATTAATGGATTGAATGTTATAAATTTTAATAGTTTTAGATTTGAAAGTTTAAAATTTAAAAGAAAATCAAATTATTTTGACAATAAATAACAAAGATTATAGATAAATTCAATTATATAAATAATTAACATAAATTAAATTTGTGATTAGTAACATCAACTGTTGTATTTAAACAGTTTATACGACTATTGAAATAAAAATTATGCATATTTAGAATTTAAAAACTTCTACAAAAATTTACTTGATTTTATGACAAATTTATTTATGCTATAACAAGAAAATAGTTTAAAATACAATATAATATTTTTTAATATAAGAAAAGTTATTTATCAGTTCTAACAGAAATTCATAAATACAAAATTATATTATCTTTCTAAATATACATATATATATATACGCAAATTTACATGATTATTAATTTATGTTATTAACGGGACCATATATTTACATAGAAATTTTTTAAAAAAATATTATCTTATTATCTTATCGAATTTTGTTTATTTTTACACCGGTACGACTTGGGACCAGCAAATTTTATTAATTTATAGTGTTTATTAATTTATCGAATATTAATTTATAGAGGTTCTACTTTATGTTTTTATTCTCATTGAAACAATTTAGAGCAAATCTTACTGAATTAGATACTAAATTAATACGAATACAAATTTGTTCTTAGCTAAATGAAAATCAATACAAAACATAAAAAAAAAATCTATAATTAATGGCGCGGATATTGTAATATCTTGGTGATAAAAAATATTTTCGAAATTAATGATTCCAAGAATGAAGGGATATATCTTCTGGTTTAAGAAAGATTTGATATTTATTTTTATTAATATTTAATTTAATTAGGTATGTGATTGTTTGGATGTATAAATAAGTATAGAGTTGTTTGGAAACAATGATTAGTCATTTGTACTTTGACAAAGTTTATAGCTTCAAGATTCGTGTAACTTGACACCAATTAATTTCATATAAATCACCTTTGAATAAATAGTTTGGAATGGTTTCAAGGGTACACCAGCTTTTGTTCGATGTGTTATTGTACTTTCGTCATGCCCCTAATCTTGGTTATAGAATTTATTCACAAATTAATCAGATTTAATCTGATGGACAAGGGGCCAATATAACAAGGTGTTAAAACTGTTCATGTTAATATGCTGACTCTGCAGCTAGATTGATATGAGGTCTTGTTGTATAAATAGAGGATGCCGTCGGATTTATTCATATGAGATCAGACCACTAGCATCTAGCAATTTATTTGCAACTACAAACGAATGAAAAATACACTAAAAACTAGAACAAAACAACAAGAGACGATAACGATTTAATTAAATAAATCTCTGCAATCAATCATTTTCCTTCAAAAGGTGAATGAGAGAAGAATGAACAATGCTTTTATAGGCAAAAAGAAGAATAATGACTAACTTAGCCTCAGTAATGAAATTTGGTATATCTTGTTGTTAAGCAAATCGATGGTTGTGGAGTCTCAGTAGGCATACCGGTGAATGGCATCAGCAACACCGTCTTGGTCGTTGCTTACACCGATCACATCAGCCACGGCTTTTGTCTTTTCAGCACCGTTGCTCAGAGCGACTCCCAACGAGGCCAGTTCCAGCATCTCTATGTCGTTTTCTCCATCCCCAATCGCCATTATCTGATAAACAAATTCAGTTTGATTCATCGATTATCTCACAGTTGAACAAATAAATCAAACAAATCGAGTCTTGTCTTCGAAGCTTAATTTCAGGGGTGATTATCCAATCTTTTTAGTTTGTTTTTCTGGTTTTAGTTCGGTTTAGGACAAAAAGACAGCTAAATTTTACCTCATCCGGTGAAACGCCCAAATGATTGAGTAGCATTTTGACACCATTCCCTTTGGAGGTTCCTGGTGGGACGATCTCTAGCATGTCTGATTGAGCTTGAACAACGTTAGCACGGCCTCCTGTTGCTTCTGACCAATACGGACGGATAACAGATGAGACCCCCTCGGTTGTGTCCATAAATAT
Organism: Cardamine occulta; assembly: GCA_028015245.1. Taxonomy (NCBI): domain Eukaryota; kingdom Viridiplantae; phylum Streptophyta; class Magnoliopsida; order Brassicales; family Brassicaceae; genus Cardamine; species Cardamine occulta. The sequence goes on from CM051375.1 coordinate 13,742,111, forward strand.
CACTTTCTTCAGATATACAAGAGAACAGAACATCAGTTTTTAGGCGTGTACATATGCAAAGAAAAATTCTTTGGGAAGTACCTGAATGTCAGATTCAGCTATAAGTTGATCAACCGACGATATGATTTCAGCCTGTTAAACACAAAACATGTAGACTTGTAGAGACTGTGGAAGAAGCTGATAAAAGTCTATAAAGGGAGAGAGCGTAACAGTTTCATTAACCTACCTTTGGTTCATGGTAGGTTGTGTGAAGAGAGTCGACAAGAGGGTGGTCAAACAATGTCAAGCAACGATCCTGGCTGAATGCAATGAGAGGAATTCCATGCTCCAGAGAATAAAAACACGTCTGCTTATAACAAATCAACATATTGGCTTGTATGAAATAGAATTTCTAGCACTTAGTTATTCAATCATGATGCACACGGCTATTAAGTTGAAGCATTTCGTGGTAGTTAACTAGTTTTTTACTGCTTCCCATTCTAGAGAACTATGATACAAGGAGACTGGGTTTCCAGAATTAAGTATGTGCTGGTAGTTTTAGTCAAAATCCTAAGTGGATTTACCTCTCTGCAGACATCTCGGTCCAAGTTTCCTCTATACACTTCTTTCCCCTGTCTGCCATAGACAAGTAGGCCCTGTAATTTTAACAGATATTTAGTAAGATTACATTGAAATTGGTGCGTCACAGTTCTCTGATGTTAAAGGGAATAGAAGACCTGAATGAAAACACCTGGAGAGGACTCTGAGACAATGCCATCGCTTCCAGTTAGGTTAGCCTTCTTCAGGATATTGATCACACCTGGGCGGGACTGTGATAAATAGATAAAGTTAGGAGCAGATCCAATCTCCAAAACATTTCGAAGAAATACACATAATAGAACAGTCCAATTTATGAAGTCTTTGTAAAACTGTTCTCTTCACACCTTTCCCGTAGCTATGACGACTTTAAGTCCTCTCAGCATGGCTTCTCTTAATGCCTTTGCATTTGCCTCAGAAATCTGGCTTTTACTGTTAAGCAGTGTGCCTGGTAGCGTTCACATAAAAATCCTATTTGAAAGAGAAGAAAACCGAAAGCAACAACTACACATGTTGCTTAATATGCAACTTACCATCCATATCACAGAATATATAGGAGAACTTTGGTTTGTACAATCTTAGACCATCCCCTTTTGTCCTGTCTTTTAACAGTAGTCAGTAAGGTTCTCTTAGCAAAAACAAGCAAACAATATCTTAATACTACCCCCATCGAAGAAGGGGGAAAGTGTAAATGATTGTTACAGTTGTTAACAAGTGAACAGAGGAAGTATACCATCTGATTTCTCCGGCTGAGGTTTAGCTATTCTTTCAATGTCATATGCACTCTGAATAAGTCCTTTCCCTTTCCACCCAAGGCTCTTTAGCAACAACTCCTCCTCCTCCTCCATTTCTTTCTCAGCCTCGTCGCTGATCTCAT
>CM051375.1:13743663-13918663 GCA_028015245.1 Cardamine occulta
GATCAAAGCCCAGTAGGTGTAGCAACCCATGAATCTTATAAAAAAAAAACATTAAGGTATCAGCAAATAGAGGCTGCGACACAAATCATATAAAACCATAGCCCGGTTCAAAAACAAAATTTAGCTTCTACATTTTGGTTCAACAGTAAGTCAACAACCAATTCCAATTCCACATCTATATTAACCTACCATGAGAATACGTATCTCATCAAGAAGAGTGTGACCTCTCTCCGCAGCCTGCCTTGCAGCTGTCTCAACGGAAATGACGATATCTCCCATCATAAGCTACACAAAAGAAGCACCATGATAAATTAAAACCATTTACAACCATACTATTAAAACCAGTGAATCAACTAAAAAAACAACTCTTACTATTGGAAGCTTCAATTCAGGGACATGTTGTGACATGGAAAGCACATCTGTAGCATGATCTTCACCTCTCCACTCTTTATTGAGTTTACAAATGAAGTCATCATTACAAAGCATGACCGATAATTCGACATTTTCAAACCCACCAAGATCTTCTATATCAGTTTCTCTTGTTTTATACTTTGAATCTTTCAAACCATCAAAAGCTAGCTTCATTGCTGTAGGTACATTGAGACGAAGCATTTCCGCAATATTCTACACAATCTCAAAAGCAAAAGTAAAACGTCACAAGTTGTTTAATCACTGAAGATGAAGCTAGTGATTCCTCCATGAACGATGATTACAAAGCTAATCCAAATTCGATTATTAAAGAGACGAACCTGAATCTCAAGATCATCAGGAAGCTGTTCTTCGATACAGATACTAACACTAAGCTCCAATTCCTGTTTCTTCTTAGGCGCTCTTCTTCTCGTCTTCCTATATTCTCTCCTCTGTGCAAAAACCTGACCTGATGGCTTCGGAAGCTTATAGTCTCCTTCGGTGCTGCGAAGGGCATGTAATCTCCGGTGGAACAGTGAGGAAAAATTCGACGAAGAAACATCGAGATGATTGGCGGAGTTCAGGAGAGCAGTTCTCGGGGAAGACCGTAAGAAGTGAGGTTGGAGGAGACGGAGAGTGGCGCGTGACATTTCACGCGCTTCTGTAGAACAGAGACGGTTATGGCGGAGGATTGGGCAGACTCGAGAGAGCATTGGGAGACTCAGCCTCAGAGAAGATGCGGAGGGGAGGGAAGGAGGCGTCTTTCGCTCTAGTCTGCAATTTTGCTTAAAGGTTACAAACCAAATCGAACCGGGATTATTCTAATCTGAACCGAATTGAATTTTAGCAGTGATAACATTTGTAACATTTTTTCTTTTTTTCATAAGTCTTGATTGATTAGAAAATGTTTACAAAGTCTTTAACTAAACAACTCCTAATACAAAGAAGAGGATATATGAGTTTAAGAACTTTTTATTTTTTTTGAAAAATGGGTTAGCTTAACTAATTTATAATGACACTGAATACATTATCGTTGCACCACCAAGAAAAATATTATGGTGATGCGATCTGTTCAACTACCAACATCAACAAGAATATTGTCCCTTGTAGTTGTAGTATTCTTAATTTTCTTAGGATGAGTTTGTATAAAGATTTTGCAGTGGTCTTTAAAGCGTTATTAGCTTGGTGCTTCCAGAAATATGACATCTTTCTATTATTATTTGAGCAACTTTATAAACACTTTAATCAAAATTCATGTGGTATATTACGAAAACTGCCATTAAAAAATAAAGGGTTTGCTAGCAAATATTTAATCAGTCATTAAGGGTAAATTAGTCTAAACTATTTTAACATAAATTAGTTTTAAATCTTATTAATGATCATAATAATTATATATTTAGTTAGTCAATTCCCTAATAAATAGCACAAAATCAATATATAGATATTTCAAATTCTAATTTTTAATATATTAAATTTAAATCTGTTTATTTATATTTAGTATCTCCTAAATAAACATGAATTTTTTAATTAGAGTATTTAAGTAATATATTATTAAATATTTTTAAATAAGGTCATTAAGAATACAATAATAATCATAAAATTAATATAACTAAATAAAAAATTAGTAAATAATATTATAAATTATTACTTCCTATCATTATTTGAGCAACGTTATAAAAACTTTAACCAGCTTTACCGTGTTATGTTACATAAATTACCATTGTCTTTTTATACATTAATATTATATGGATCATATTTCACTTTCATAACAAACCAGCTCAAATTATGAAAACTAAATTGATTCTGTAAATCGATTTATTGTAAAGAGATATCTGATTTCAAAATTGTATTAAAAGTTAACGGAGATTTAAGCAATCAAATCGCATGTTAATTATTGAATTTCCCAAAATCAGTTACTAAATCTTTTAAAGAGATTCTTCAAAATATAGCTATTTAAAATCTTCAATATTAAATATAAAATAAAATGCTGCAATTAAATGAGATATGCAGTACATACATGATTATCTTTAAATTCCATATCTTTAAGATTCATTTGAATTCAAAAACGAAAATTAATTCTAAATTTTCTTAAGCAAGATAAATATTAAACTTTCTTAGGAAGCTAAACCGAATATTCTTCTCTAAAAATCAACACTATATATATATATATAACATCACACCATTCCCCTAAACCAAGTATCCATTTTTTTGTTGCCAACTTTGTTTGATCGTCTTTTTTTTTTTTCATTTTTTTTTTCATGTGCATCACTTCATCACTAATATTTGCAAAAACTTCATGTTTTTTTGTTTGTAGGATTCGTTTGAGCTTGCCCGAGGTCAATCTTCGCAAAAAGGAAGAGATCAACGATTAGAAATTTTTTTGCAAAAAGGTAAATTTGTAATACGAATGGTAAGAAACTCACAATTATTTATCACTGGTTTTTGTTTCTATCATTCATAAATGGTGGACTTTTGTTACATGACTCATTAATTAAAATGCACTGATGTTGGGGTTTGCATCACTTTGCTTCTCTTTCTTCATTAGAAGAGCTGATGCTATAAGGATTGTCAAATAATGTTTATAGTGACTTAGACTAAGCTGTGTTTTTTGTATCCTAGGAGAAGCTGGTACCACCGTAACAATACAACTCCGACTTGAAATCGTAAACAATGTAAATGTTTTTTAAAATCAAGTTTTAATTACAGTTTTCTTTAGCTATATTTTATCAAGATTTTGTATCTTTTTCATATACAAAGTCCGATCTCAAGATTCTATATCAAGGTTTGTGATTTATGTATCTCTTTTTTTTTAAGATTTTTTCATGGAAGCTAATACAATTTAGATGCTTTTTTATTTATATTTATTTATATGTTGATATATGGGTGTTTTAATGAAGTGTTTGAATTCAAGTTTATTCATACTTTTCATGATCTGTTATAGGCATCGAAGCCAATGCTGATAGACTTAAAGTCTTTATGTGGGCTTAATCCGTTGACTGTAATGGATTTTGATAACACTTACTCATTCATCAAATCATTAATTTTATTGGTTATATTCTAAACAGATTTTTCAAATGTCGAAGAGAAGAACCATAAGACAAATTTTATAACCAGGTACAGTTAGATTATTTTTTTTACATCAAATTTAAATTTATTTTGTAGAGCTTACGATAGTGCTGCTATTAAATTGTGTTTTGTAGAAACAGGTGTAAATTTCAACATTAAATATTTTGATGATGACTTGAAGGTAAAGTCCTCAAAAAAATTGGGAAACACTTTAAAATTATCATTTCTCTGTCTTACTCATCTGTTTAGAAAAAATCTCTGATCCTTCATTTTATGTGGGCTTTAATCCATTCTTTAAGCTAATTTCTAAATCATGAAAGAAGGTTTGGGAGTTGTGGATTGAAATTGCCATAACATTCTTGAATCAACGACTCAACATGCATTACTTCAAAGTTCCAAAGTCTTTATATTCAAGAACATGTAATAACACAATCTTCCTATCAAACATATTATATTAAGACTCGGAGGATTCAAATATTCTCATAACTTCAATTGCCAAATGCACTAACACATATTCGAATCTAATTTACAATACTTATAATAATATATGATTATATAAACTAACAAATTACGAAGTATACATTTCTCCGCGCTGCACAGCGCGGGTTACTATCTAGTGTAGCCTTATTATCACAAACTATATATACCTTTATTATCAAAAATTGCTTTCAAAAATAAAATCACCAACGACAATCTGAACGTAGCTTATATTTTGTTTAAATTTAATAGGGTTCTAATTTTAATCTTGTGTGTTTTGCATGTCGAAATTGAGGCTTAGAAGGTAAAAAGGACTAGCAGCGCAACTTCGAAGACTAGTGGATGATGTACCAGTTTTTGATGCAACAGAATTGTTATTAAAGTGGTGCAACAAAAGTAGTGAACATAGCTTTTATTTTTTTAATTTCGATGTTATTTGGATTAGTTTAGTTTTGTGTTTAGAAGGAAAACGATTGAAAAGAAAGAGGTTAAAAAAGAAGATATGTGTCGTTTATAAGTAACACGTGGTAGCATTTCACAGCTTTGCTCTAAAAAAACTTTATAAAATCTTAGATAAGATATATATGCACTTATTGAATTCAAGTATGAATCTTATGGTGAATAGAATAAGAAGAAATAATGCAGAATGAAGAACAAAATATTATCCAAAAGAAAATACTTGATTTATTCTAATGAACATAGCTTTTATTTTTAATTTTTGATTTTTTAGTTGGTTTGATTTTGTAATGAACATAATTATTTTTTTCAATGTTATTTGGATTGGTTATTTAGATAAGATTGGTTAATTCTAATGAACATAATTTTTGTTTTTTTTTTAGTTTTGATGGTATGTGGTTTGATTTGGTTTTGTAATGAACATAGCTTTCTTTATAAAAAAAACAAATTCGATGTTATTTGACTAATCTTAACAAACGTAATTTTATTTTTTAATTTTAATATTTTGTTAGTTAGTTTGATTTCGTATTGAACATAATTTTTTTTATGGTACTTGGATCGATTTGATTTTTTGGTTAGAGGGAAGACGATTGAAAAGAAAAGGTTAGAGAAAGAAGACATATGTGGTGTAATCATGTTATAAGTAACATGTGGCCGTATTTTTGAGATTTACTCTGAAGAAATCTTACAATATTAGATAAGATATGTATACATGCACTTACTAGATTCAATTATGAATCTTATAATGAATAGAATAAGAAGAAATAATAAAAATGAAGAACAAAATATTATCCAAAAGGAAATACGCAATACACTATTGACTAGTCCAAAGAACTACTACAACAACAATAATAAAACAACAACAATAACAACAAACACTTTATCACAAAAAAAAAAAAACAAAAATAACAACAACAAGAAGGGAAAAAAATATTTTATTAAAAAAAGAACAAAAAAGACATAATGGTTCTCGGAAATCATAATTTTCTCTTATCGATAATCATATTTTGTTGTTTTATTAATTCTATCGGACATGACTAAATCATAACCTTAGTGACAAGTCAATGGACCTCGAGTTGTCACCACCGTACTCAGTCACAATATCCTCTGATATTGGTTTCTCCAACTGGCAAAGAAGCGGCAGCGTACGAATAACTTCGGATGACGTTGCAGGAAAATGATCCATCAGCTTCTGCTTCTTCGGCTGCAAAAAGTGATTTTCTTTTGTCGGAGCTGTTGCCGGCAATGGAGGAAATCCTTTATGAAACCTTCCTTGGCCATCAAAATAACCATGACGGTAATAAGTGAACTTAAAATTATTCCTCACCGTAAAAGTAGGATTAAGGTTCCGGTTTGGATTTGGATTGTGGTGGAAGGTGGTGGTTGCGGCGGCTACGGAAGAGAAGTTGGGAAAATGGCGACAATTGGAGTGAAAAGCTTCAAAATGTGAGATCAAATCTTGTGGTGTTAAGAAGATTTCCTTACAAATCGCACATTCGTGAGGCTTTAAAAATCCCATGATTAGATTTTATGTATGTATTTATGAAGATGCAAGAGTTATAAATCTAGAGGGAGAGATAGCAATAGAGATGGAGTAGCCAAGACACATCTACTCGACTATTTATATACAAGTTGTACGTGTGAAAGAGATAGAAGAAGATGTAAACAATATATTTGACAATATATTTTTTATATGTGTGTAAATATTTTCTTAATTTGATGATAAGTATAGATTTATTATGTTCATGAATTTAGTTTAGGATTTTTTTCTAATTTTGTTGCCATAAAACAAATCACCTTATGAGAATTTTTGGGAAAATACCCCTTTAAGTTTTGTAATTTGAAAAATACCTTCTCTTTATTTTCTCTATTTAAAAGATAAAAGAATGATACTATTTTACTAAACTAACCTTTAAAAACTGAATAATCATTTCTAGAAAAATCAATTAAAAATCGACTGTATCGCTGGTGATGTTTGCAACTCCCTCTGAGTTACTTCCGGCTTGAGTTGTTGTCGCCTAGTTTGTCGAAGTTTGAAGGCTGATGTTTCCCGTGGGCTTCACCAGAGTTTGAGGGTTGAAATTTCTTTGGGGCCCGAAAATCACATGGGTGCTTCGACTCCCAAATGAGGTTACTGCAGTCATGGAATCCAAACGAGCGGAAATGGTTACGTGACTATAATATATTTATATATGTTTACCTGATTATCCTTCAATGAGGCAAGATATTTTTTGATGGCGTCATGCTTGGATGATAGGTTGGTTGTATTCTCAGCCATGGTGGCGAGAGATGCTTTGATGGAATCTATACCTTCAGACATGATAGATCTATTGGTGAGGAGAGCTGTTCTGAAACGGTAGATTTGTAGATTGAAAGTCTGATTCTTCCCACGGATGGTGCCAAAATGTGGATACATAATCCAACACCTTTAATATAATACTGAATTTTTAAAGTAAAATGAAATTTGCTACAAAAAAATAGCATGTAAAGTAAAAAAATTTGCTAAAAGAGAAATGTGTAAACTGATATTTTTATTAGAAGAGGAAAAAGATCGACCCCTTGCAAAACTATGAAGATCTATATTTATGCATGATTTCATATTAAATGCTGTAAATAAATTCTTATTAATCTTATGATTATCTTTTAATGCGTTGGTTTTTATTTGGTTTTGAATGTCATAAAGTCTTGACCTTTAAATGAATATCTTCCCTAGCACACAGATTTAGATTGCTTCTTAAACTCCCTTCAATTTGTGATACGTGCTTGGGTCACTCTGTTCCGCGTAGACAAATCCTCATGGTACGGATTAGCCGGCATGAGGAATCAAACGGGAAAAGGACCGGGAAGAGGTTCCGAGCTCCGGTTAGTGAAAGGGTGAAACGGTTCGATCTAGGGAGTTGGAAATAAGCTCAGGGAGGCCACGGGAAGGTTTTCACCCACTGGGAGCTCTCTTCCAAGATCTAGATACAAGTCTAGTACCGAGAGAATGATTCCGGAGAGAAACTTGTTCTATCGGACGGCATTCCTCGGAGATCTAGTCTACAGATCTGATAACTGTTTTGGAGGTTTAGAACCTCATTAAAAACCCTCTTGGACCAAAAATCTGTGGGAAACATCCGAAGTAGGGAAAAGACTCTTGGGTAAGAGTAAGGACACTTAAGCTTTTCTCCCTAAAGCTTGGTGCCCGCTCGTCCTCAAGAGAGTGTAAGGAGTAGCCTCGGTCTTCTTCTTCCGGCTTGGTTTGCGCTCCCTCCATGCTAAGGATCCTTTGCACATATTGGTTGAAACATCTTCTCCACTTCCTTGCATTGACCTTCCTCGATGGTAAGATTGGTACCTGGTACCGAGAGTTGTTCATCTTCCCGCTCTGGTTCTGGGTCGTCATTGGTTGGGTCCATGATCTCATCACTCCGCTTGCTTCTTCTATCCGTGAACCTCCATTATTAAGCGGACCTCTCAGTTCGTTCTCTCAAAATCTTTATTGGTTCGCCTGTCTCAACAACTCCGAACCGAGCTATCCTTTCTTTAGGTTGATAAGGAGTCGAACACGTGTCATGTTATGAGAGAGTGGATCCTTGGGTTTGGGATCCGGTATCAACACTAATTCATGCATAGAGATCATAGAAGATAGAAAGCTAATCAAATAAACCCTAATCTATAACGGCTCATATTCAATCATCCAAACTGTTAGAATAAATCTCTACACCCAACAGGATAATTACTCAGACATAGAAGCACTAAATGAATGAATAATATAATTGCATAAACGAGATCCAAAGTATCAAAGAAAAAGGGTTCAAAATAACTTTCAAAGAGTAAAGATTTGTCCCAAAGAGCTACGAAAATAAGAATGAAGAACTCTAAAAACAACTTGTGTATGCTCAGAAACACGAGCACCACTATTTATTTGAAAACCCTAGGTCTAAAGTCGAGAAAGAAAATATTTGGAAAATCTCCACATTGTGGATACATGATCTCACACACAATAAAATAATAAAATATTTATTAAGTAAAATAAGATTTGTGTAAGAAAATGAACAAGTAAATAGAAATTAAGTTTAACAAGAAAAATAGTGAAAAGTTGCGTATATTGAACTTTTGTGTAAAATGAGATATTTATACATGAATTAGAGAATAAATGGTAAGAATAATAACTAATTAATTCTGTCATTCTCCTTTAAGTCGTCGGTTTCGACCTAAACTTTAATGTCATAACACTCTCTCTTTTGAATAAAATCTTCTCCGATGAGCAGTTCCAACTGGCTTTGCGGACAGTCTTTGGCTTCGCATGTTTCCTCCTCCACGTGGCTTCGCTATTCTCCGGATCTCACTTTGCTTTTTCGAGCTCTTGCTTACTTCGCCTGCTCTTCTTATTCTGAATTATGTGATAACCTTTTTAATGTATTAAATACGATGACACATGTCGTAATCTGGAGCGAATGGATCCTTGGTATGAATCCGGTATTAACATTTGCCCCCCAAGTCCTGTGAGCCGTTGCCCGGCTCGGAGGACTTAAGTGTTTTTACTCTTTTAACCCCTATAATTTCGAGGCTTTTGACTTTTATAGTCCCGTGACACGCGTCCATGTATATTAATTAGGTGTTTCCTTGTTTTCAAAAAGGTAAGTTTGAGAAAACTTTTTCCCCTTCCCAATACAACCCTGGTTTTTTCCCTGTTTTCAATCGGATTCTTCTTAAATCGGACTTTTCGTTTGTCTGAAACGTTTCTTCTCTTTCTATTTTTTTTTATAAAAAAAAATCGATTCCTCCCGTTTTTCTTACGAATCATGAAGAAGGCTGCTAAGATGTCTAGTTTTCTTGAGGAAAAAAGCAAGGGCGATACACCAAACAATCCCTTGGGTCCTAAAGACAGATTTGGCCCTCACTTGTCGTCTTGCACCACGTCCGAGTCGTTATAGGTATCAGGAAATACTGTCAAATACCATCTGAAATTGAATTTTCTTTTCCGAATGCTGATGAAACCCCATAATCCATAAGAGAGGGTTACATATGTGTTTATGAATCTTACTTATACGGTTGCGGTTTGTTTTCCCAATTCCCGCCGCACTTGCTTTGTGTCTATTTTTATTGGAATGGCGCTACCGCAGATGTGTCCAAAGATGCTACAGCACATCATCTGTCTCCAGGTGCTAGCCTCCGAGGAAAATTTGTCGTTGAGTTCAAGTGATCTTTTTGAATTCATCGGTGTTCGTTCCCCTAGCCGAGGTACCCTATAATTCCTATTTTTGTACCAATATAACCTTGATTTTTGGTATTCCCAAAGACGAATAAAATTAGAGAGACTTCTGGTTTCTCGCGAAAATTGGCCCCTCATCTGCCGTTAATATGCTTCGAAGTGATTAGACCAACTCGCTTGGTGAGTATAGATTATGTCTCTATCTAAGCTTTTGTTTGCAGACTCTAATAAATATTTTCTTTCGCATTTCCTTCTCCAAAACCCAATCCGTCCGAGAATTTTTTGAGGCTTTTTACTTTTAAAATGGGAAAAGAAATTCACTGGGAATCCTTCTCGCTTCCCCATATTCATACTGCAGGAAGTCTGTTGCAGAGTGGTGCACTTTGATCCTTAAACCCTCTGATTGTCGAGGTAGATACTCTTAAATTTTCCATTTTGGAGAAAGCTCGGATTGAAAATGCAAATTTTTCCATGGAGAAAAATTTAAGGAGGAAAATTGACAATTTCAGCATGCGGCTTCAGGAAAAACAACATGTTGCTAATGTTGATGGTTCATCTCACAGACATAGCCTGGTTCCCGAACTACCTCTTCGTGACTCTCCCCTAACTCATCTGACCATTGTTTCGGATAGCGAAGAACGTGAAGATCCTGATGCAAATTTGTGCTGAAAGAAGAGGAAAGTGACTCCTAATCCTATCCACCATGAATCTTCTTCGATGTTTCAAAACATTGATAAAGGGAAAATTCAAACATTCATGCCTTATCCTCTGCGTATTCCTTCCAAAAAGGGTTTAGAAGAAAATATGTCAGATAAGGATCAGAATCCTTCGTGTAATCAAAGTAAAAACAAACGTCCTCGAATACATGAAACTTTTTATGCTAGGAATGCTTCGACTAACGTTCATTTTAGTGAAGGTATGTTTTGACTTCCCAAGTACTAAACTGACTAAAATGTTTTGTAAAATTTCACGGTGATTCTGTTATCTAGATGTACATAGAAACAGGATGGTGATTGCTGAATCTTTTCGGGAATTCAAATTTTATAGTGGAAAACCCCTTCTGCTTTTTGAGGAGTGGGATCCCAATGCAAGGGATCTTTATGTAAGGAATTCGATTAAATAGGCAAAGGTATTAAAAATTTTGCCATTTACGAATCGTTATTGCATACATTGTCTACCCAGCTGACACCTTCGATCTATTTGTAGGTTGCAGCTGGTTTTAATGATACCATTCGGTTTTATGAATCGGTCATCAAAACGAGAGTTCCTTTGGAAAAATTCAATGCCGCAAAAAAGAGGATTGTCGATTTTGAAAAAGATATTAAAGATGGTGCATTGCTGGTTGAACAAATCGACCAGCTGAAGAAAGAACCTGATAATGCTCATGATTCTCTTAAGTAATCACAGGAAAAAAAATAGACGAATTTGTTTGCGAACTGAATGCTACATGAGCTTCATTGTCTTCGCATTAAAGACGGAATACCTCAGAGGGTTTGACGAGTTGAAGCAAAAGTATGATGCTCGTTTAAACTCTAGAGAAATTGATCGAAAACAATCAACCGATGCCAAGTGTCATGAACTAAGGAATCGCTATCGTAGCTTGATGAAGGAAATAGCGAACCATTTAGATTGTTTAAAGACAAAGATGCGACTTCAATCTGATATCAATGAATTGTCTAGTAACAAGACTCTTATCTCTCTTTTTGAGAAAAAAAAAAAGATTTTAATCTGGTCAAGGAGAAAAAAAGGTAAAGAGTACAGCTCGTTGTTTGATGAGTTATTAACCTCTGAAAGCTCTTCTGGAGCTCCAACGGAAGCGACTCATGGGAACACCTGTCTAGGGACTGATGAAAAATTACCACCGATCCCCGAGGAGGTATCCTTTAATCAAATTGATTATAATTCTTCAATCAAGAGTCTGAAACAAGTTTCTAAATTGAGGTTTGAAATTATTCAGGACTCGCGGAGAAAAAACTCAGCCCGTGCACCTCCAAGACATTCTTAATAGTAACTTCTCTGAGGCGAATAAAATATAGAAATAATTTTATTTCTTGTTTTTGTTGTTTAGAAAACATTTATTTTTGTATATAGTCTTTATTCAAGATATCGAATTCTTCAAAAGATATCTTGTGTTTTCACTTATAGTTCTTGGCTCCTTGCTTACTTCCATCAGGTAGCTCTCCTATGCTTCTTGATAGACCAAACTGTATCCTGACATAACTTAGATCCTCCAATAATCACATAAATGCGCCCTTTTGAGGGCTTCGTTGGCGTACCATCAAAAGTCTTCGCTTTCTTTGCTTGTGGTTCTTCACTTTGCTCTTCGCGATCCTTGTGATATTGTTCGACAAACTCTTCAATCTTGAAATCTTTAAGACTACCTGTTGACCATAACTCTGCAAGGTGTTTCTTCAGGATGTTGTAGTCCTTAGTATTATGGTCATTGACTTTGTGAATGTCACAGTAAGCGTTCTCGTTGCGAACCAAGTATTGGAGGAGGGAGCCCGAACTTTCCTTTTCCTAGAGAGGATCGCCCAACACTGTTTTTAGACAGGGTTGACCCGAATTGTTTGGTGTCTTTTGCTACTTTTGGTTGTAGGCACGACTCCAGTCTTTATGACTTTGTACTTCTTCTTAAAGGTTGCATTTTTCTCTTTAGCTTCGATCCAGTTATTTATTCGGAACAAGGGATCCTGGATATTGGTTGGCTTATTAACTGTTAGCTCCAAACGGAACTTTGACTCATGCGACAGACCATTTTGCAGAGCTGCCAATGCAGTGGTTTGGAAAATTCCCAGAACTTTGGATAAGATATCCTTGAATTTAGTGATATGCTTCCTCAAGGGCTCTTGTGGACCTTGTGTTAGATTCTACATATCGCTATCCGTTTTTCCTTTTTCTATCAATACAGAGTATTGCATGATGAAAGCCGATGACAACTGGTTAAAGTTGTCAATCGAAGCGGATTTGAGCTGTGTAAACCATAACAATGCTTGTCCAAAACGATTTTCTGAGAACAATTTGCAATAGCCTGCATGTTCTTCATCTACATCAAGTTCGATTTGTCCGGCAGCGATGTTGAAAGCAGCGAGGTGACTCTTCGGATTGGTAGTTCCATCGTATGTTGGAAGCTTGACTCTCCAAGCGTCCTTGATGCGAAAGTTAGCTATCCTTGGAGTAAACGGTGATCGTCGTGTTTCTTCAATCACTTTGTCGACCTCTGGGGGAGAACTGGTTGCTTGATGAAACTTTGACTTCATGTCTTGAATAAATCGATTTACATTGTGAAAATCTGAGACAACTTCCCAAGTTTCTCCAATCTCAGCAGGATTTTCATTGCTGTTATTGTTGACCACATCCACTGGAGGATTGTTATTAGCGACCGACTCAAGAGTTTGACTTGCGTCAGCAATAGGTGTGTTCTTGACTAGAAGTGCTGCTACCTGATTGACGGGCGCTTCGAGACTGGTGGTCTGCGATGGATTCACTGGAGTCCAGGGACTGGAAATTCTTGTAGAAATCTGAAGAACTCAGGAACTTCGGATCCCAGACGGAGGACCTGTAGACATAGAAACCACTTGAGAGAGGAGAGCCGTTTGATTTCTGGCTAAAACTGAATGGCTACCCTTCAAAGAAGTCATTTATGTCTCTACATTTCCTAGTTTTGTAGCGAGATCAATCATGGTTTGACTGATTGTTGTAAGAGAAGTCTGAATGGCATCAATATCGGCAGGATTTTGGTTGACATTGGTCTGATCATCACCGGTACTACCAGCCATGTTGAACTTGATGAGGAGAACTCAACTAAAATCAGGTGATTTATAGATTGACTGTCTGATTCTCCCCACATACGGTGCCAAAATGTGATACAGGATCTCACACCCTATAAAATAATGAAATGTTTATTAAGTAAAATAAGATTTGTGTAAGAAAATGAACAAGTAAATAGAAATTAAGTTTAACAAGAAAAATAGTGAAAAGTTGTGTATATTGATCTTTTGTGTAGAATGAGCAACTCCTTTATAAGATTATGAGGATCGATATTTAATTATTTATACATGAATTAGATAATAAACGCTAAGAATAATGACTAATTAGTTCTGTCATTCTCTTTTAAGTCGTTGGTTTCGACCTAAACTTTAATGTCGTAAAGCTCTATCTTTTGAATGAAATCTTCTCCAATGACTACTGCAAGGAGAAAGGAATTGTAAGGCACATAACTTGTGCTTACACACCGCAACAAAACGGTGTTGCAGAGCGAATGAACCGGACTATAATGGAGAAGGTGAGAAGCATGTTGAGTGATTCGGGATTACCAAAAGCATTTGGGGCTGAGGCAACATACACTGCTGTGATCTTGATAAACAAAACACCATCATCTACAGTAAACTTTGAGATTCCAAACAAGAGATGGTCAGGTAAGCCTCCAGTTTACAGTTATATAAGAAGATTTGGTTGTGTGGCTTTTGTGCATACATATGAAGGAAAATTGGTGCCTAGAGCAAAGAAAGGATTTTTTCTAGGATATCCAGCAGGTGTTAAAGGCTACAAGGTTTGGTTAATCAAAGAAAAGAAATGCACAGTCAGTAGAAATGTGATATTTCAAGAGAATGTAGTTTACAAAGATGTGATGCAGAGAAACAAGAACTCGGAAACTGATCCAGAAGATGTTGCAAGTGGTTCTCTGGATATAGATCTCGAATAAACAGAAGATATGAGCTCTGGCGGAGATCTCTTTGATAAAACAGGATCCGTGGGAGATCACTCACCAGCACCGGACAGTGAGCATTCAGAAGAAGAAGAGATTTCAGAAGAAATCACATCTGAAACGCTTGGGAGCTATCGGCTTGTTCGAGATAGAGGAAGGAGAGAAATCACAGCAACTAGGAGGTTTGATGTGGAGGGTTACTACAGTGAAGAAACTGATGATGAAGAAGAGTTTGATGCAAAAGCTCTCATCATGACAGTTGATGGTGACTCCATTGAGCCTGCAAACTATCAAGAAGCTCTAAGAGATGTTGATTCGGAATTCTGGAAAGATGGTATGGGTGAAAAATGGGATTCTCTTCTAAAGACTCACACATGGATTGTAGTTACAAAGCCTAAGGGACAGAGAATCATAGGCTGCAAGTGAATTTTCAAGCGTAAGCCTGGAATTCCTGGAATTGAAAAACCGAGATTCAAGGCAAGACTTGTTGCCAAAGGATATGCACAGAGAGAGGGTGTAGACTACACTGATATTTATGCACCTGTGGTTAAGCACATGTCTATAAGGATATTGCTTGCCATTGTTGCTGAAGAAGACTATGAGCTAGAACAGTTAAACGTCAAAACCACTTTTCTCCATGGTGAGTTAGATGAGAAAATCTATATGGAGACTCCAGAAGGTTTTGAAGAATAGTTCAAGCAGACAAGCTGGTGGATCATCTGATCCCAAGCAGTGGGAGGAGCCCTGGGCTTGTCTTGTGTTGCTCAGACATGCGCCTAAGGCTTGAAAACTTTGCTTACTACAGACCCTTCATTACCTCTTTATCGCTTTTTGAATCCACATGAGGAAAGATCTTCTCGAGCTTTTATCTGTTTACATAAAAAGGCAAAAAAACCATCTTCTCTTTGTTTCCCGAGCCTATAGTGAGTTACAGACAGAGTTCTCAACTCCACGATATATGGAATGTATGAAATACGTATGAACGGAGACTAGATTCAAGGATCTCGGAGACCCGCCAAAGCACGAAAGCCAGTTTACGCGAACAAACCGGAGTTTAGAAAGTAAGAACCTGTCCTTGGGAGGGGAACGTAATTCGACTCATTCACATCAAGATCAATTGGTATTTTTTCACGAAAAGCAAACATGAGATAACAAATAGGAATAATGGGACAATCTTCTCAGGGAATATAAGGTTTTCATGAGGCTGATCTTCTTTTTATTTTTATATTGAAAAAAAGCCCTTTCAAGCAATTTGAAAGAAGATCTTTTGTCTCGTGGTAGCCTGCTCGCCGTTTTCAAGTAGTGTTCGATCGATTATGTATTAATCAATATTCTTCTAACGACCTATGCTTTTTGTTATAATTTTAAAATGGTTTTTTTGGAAAACTCCATTTATTCTGGTGTGGATGGATGAAGGATTCCTCGAAAAGTTAAGGATTAGTAATCCGTTTTAGAAATAGACAAATCCCAAGGCTCAACCCTGGACAGGCGAAAGCACTCTGCTGGGCCGACACTGACACTGGATCAGTTACACTAGCCCAGGCATGCCTTAGGCTTCCTCTGCCACCTCCACGGGGCAAGAGTCACAAATAAGAAGTAAACGACCGGCGTTGAACTCTGTCTTATGGATTTTTTGGTGAAAGTGTGTTCTTTTCTGGAACACGTCTAATAGAGGGACAAAGAGTCAATTTTGAAAGGAACGGGAAGACCTAGGATGTAGAAGATCATTACTTTTTATCTTGTAATTTTTTCTTTCTCGGAGAGAGGCTCGGTGAAATAGACATGTCTGTGAAGATTTTTTGATTGGATGGGAATGAATGAAGAAATACTAAATCGTCTACAGTATTTCCTTGGTTCACTTCAGCTTTACTAATGACTAAATTGGTTTCTTTGAAACATTAACTCACCCTTTTTTTTTTGGACAAGGGGATAAAAGTTTATCTGGGGCGGATGCCTCCTAAAGAGTAATGGAGGTGTGCGCTCTTCTCATTTCGCCCGCCCGTTTCACTTCCGCGGAGTTCACATTCTCACCATCTTTGGTAAAAAAGCACTTGCCATTCGTTGGTTATTAGGTGGTCTTTTGTCGAAATAGAGTGGCGTGGCTATACGGGTATCCAAAGTACGAACGAGATGGATGTTTCAAATCCAAGATGGCCCAGCTGCGCCAAGGAAAGATCCGCAGGTTCACCAATCATTGATGGTTCTAAAAAAGGCCCTGACCCTGCCGACCAAGAAAAAAACAATGTCCTAGGCATAGGGTAGATCGGAGCAAGAGAGAAGGGCAATCACTCATTCTTAAAACCAGCATCAGATCAAGTGTGTCGCCTAAACAAGTCTTTATATAGTCTTAAACAGTCACCAAGGAAGTGGAACCAGAAGTTTGATAGCTACATGAAAGAGATTGGGTTTCAAAGAAGTGAACGTGACAGTTGCGCTTATGTGAAGTCTCTTGATGATGGTTCCATGATTTATTTGCTCATCTACGTTGATGACATGTTGGTGGCTGCTAAAGACATGAATATTATCTTTGATTTGAAGTAGAAACTCAGTGAGAAATTTGAGATGAAAGACCTTGGAGCTGCTAAGAAGATTCTTGGCATGGAAATTATTAAAAACAAGGAAAAGGGAACTCTTAAGCTATCTCAAGAAGATTATTTGAGCAAAGTTCTGGAAGTTTACAAGATGGAGCAGTCGAAATATGTTGCGACTCCTCTTGGTGCTCATTTGAAAATGCAAGCAGCTACAGAAAAGCAATTGCTCAATGACAAAGAATATATGAAGACAGTCCCTTATTCTAGTGCTGTTGGGAGTATTATGTACTCCATGATTGGTACAAGACCTGATTTGGCCTATCCTGTTGGCATTGTCAGTCGGTTTATGAGCAAACCAATTAAGGAGCATTGGTTAGGAGTCAAGTGGGTGTTGAGATACATTAAAGAAACCCTCAAAATGAAGTTATGCTACAGAAAAAGTTCTGCATTCATACTTAGAGGGTACTGTGACTCCGATTATGCTGCAGACTTAGACAAGAGAAGATCTATTGGTGGAATGGTGTTCACTCTTGGAGGAAGCACAATCAGTTGGAGATTTCGTCTACAGAAAGTGGTAGCTTTGTCCATCACTGAAGCTGAATACATGTCTCTAACTGAAGCAGTTAAAGAGGCATTATGGCTTAAAGGTTTGTTGAAAGATTTTGGTTATGAGCAAAACTTTGTGGAGATTTTTTGCGACTCCCAAAGTGCTATAGATCTTTCAAAGAACAATGTGCATCACGAAAGGACCAGGCACATTGACACAAAGTATCACAAGATCCAGGAAGTCATTGCGGATGGAGTTGTGGAAGTGTTGAAGATATCTACCTTGAGTAACCCAGCTGATATCTTCACCAAGATTTTGCCCATTAGCAAGTTTCAAAGAGCATTGAACTTGCTATGTGTCAAGGCTGAGTAATAAGGCTCAAGACCGGGATTGGAATCCAGAAACTAAATCAAGTCCACTTATCTTATTTCATGTATTACTCTTATCCAAGGTTCATGTCTGTTTCTTACATCACTAGGTGGAGTTTTGTTGAGAATTAGTGCTGAAGAAACAAGACAAAAGGAACAAAGAGTTTATGAGAAGTGCCAGCTCATTGTACGGACCAAAGACCAGGACCACAAAGAAGGAAGTAGCCGTTTGCTCCAGCTTATAATAGCAAAAGCAAAAGTCTTTTGTCTTGATGCAGAAACTCACAGTTTTGCAGAGATGAATTAAATGCAGATGAAGCCAAACAAGGATGGTTTTCTGCGGTGGCTACTGAAGGGAACTAGGTTAAAAGTCTTTGTCTATATAAGCTGAAGCATTGTAAGAGAGTGGAGTGATAAGTTGTAGAGAGAATAAAACAGAGTGTTCTGGTTCTTGGGGAAACAGAGTGAGAGAGAGTGAATCCGAGAGAGAGCTTAGGGTGAGAGATCTCTTTGTAAACCTCTTTGATTTAGTGGATTCTGGGAGAAAGATCCCGGCGAGACGTAGCGTCCAAGTCTGGACGTGAAATCGTTAAATTGTGTGGTGTGCTCTGTTTTTTATTTTTTTGTTCAAACAGACTTTGAGTTCTTCATCTCCAAGATCTGAGCTTTAAGTTTGTTTTGTTCTTAAGACAAGCTGCTAAAATCATCAATCTCTCTCTAATCTCTCAGACCTTGGTTTGTAAAAGACCTAAGCTTGTACTTTAGCTTAAAGTTCGTGTCTTTTTCATCTCAGTGAAGAATCCATTGATAGCCATGGTGAAAGGTAGGGTTTAAGATTGTAATTTGATGTGGTTTAATCAATGTTTTGTAATTCTTTCGTTTACTTACAAACCACGGCTGCCTAAACTTTTCTATATTTTTGTTGTTAAATGTTTTCCATTTTTTCATTAGAAAGAAAAAAAAACAAGAAATTCATGAAAATTAGTTTACAAAAACCATAATCTGAAAACAGAGCAATGCAAATTCGATATACAGCTTTTGGTTTAGTTGGCTTAAACGTGTTCACTAAATTACCAAATAAAATTGGTTTAATTGAACCAGTCTTGTTAACAATCTTACTAATCTTACTTATTCGTTTAATTACCTATTAGGAGAAAAGGAAATTATAATCAATCAACACAACGGCTTTTCTATATTACTATAGAGAAGACAAAACAACAATCTCTTGTTTTTCTTTGTTCTCTCTGTGACTGACTCTGTATGAAAACGTAGAAACATAATATGAGAGGCATAAGGAGAAAGATTCCTTTAGATAACCAACTGATGGTATCCCAGTAGTTTGGAGTTGGGTATGTACTTACCTCAAGACCCGGATTCGATTCCACTTGGCCACCCAACCCCTAGCCAAGCTGTGCGAAAAGAAAATTAGGTCTAAAGGGGATTAATTGGACCGAAGGTCCAGATGAACCTCTGAATTATAAAAAAAAAAAAAAAAAAAAAAAAAAAATTCCTTTCGAGAAAATAGTGAAGAAAGATTCGAGAGCTGTTGCTTTCTCAAAACGTAGTAAAGGTCTTTACAGTAAAGATTCCGAGCTTTGTCTTCTCTCCGGTGGAAAAATCTCGATCATAGCAACTCCGGTGTCTTCCAATTCTAATGATTCCTTTTACTCCTTTGGTCACTCTTGTGTTGACAGCGTCGTTTCTGCTTTTCTCGCGAATAAACATCCTCGGGAAGATGATGATCTAGGACTAGGGCTTTGGTGGAACGACGAGAGTCTTGCTAGGTCAGAGAATCCGGAGGAATTGAGAGAAACTGTTACAGCGTAACACAGCCACTTCTCCATACGCGTCTGCCACGTCTCCACCACTTCCTATTTTTATGCTTTATTATTTGTTTCAACCACTTTGCTTCAGTATTTGTATTCCCTGAAACTCATTTCATTAAAGTTATCCAGAAATATTAAAATATCTCTTCTCCTTAAACTCTCTGCAACATCGACACTTCATCTTGAATTACGGTATCTCGAAGGTGGATTTCTCATCTCATTTCATCTTCTGATTCGTATTTTCTCTGATTCCTGAGCTCTTGGTGAGTTCTTGGATTAGAATTTGGTTCCGTAAGACACACGGTTACAGAAACGATGAACTCTATGTCGAAGATGTTGCAAGATCTCAAGGATATTGAAAAACGAGTAGACCATGAAGACGTGGAGAAGAAGGGTATTTTACACTCAACTTATCAAAAGCAAACCCTAGATCTTCAATCGTCTTCTACAAGTGCAAACTTTGAAGGTTTAACAAGAACAGTGAAGAACAGATTCTAGCGATTCCTGACAACAACAACAACACCGGTTTAACTGGTAACTTGGATAGGATTGATGCAATCAAGAGCTAGGTTGTCTTGATCAAATATTTGATTTTGTGAAATCTCAAGGTCCATCAATGAATTTGGATACGGATGATGTCTCCATGGTAACAACAAATCAAAACCCATTGTCTGATTCTGAAGAATTGGTGATGCAGAACAGAGATTGGTATGAGAACAATCTCATCAACTTGTCTGATATTGATGAGAATCAGATCCTATCGATTTCTGACAACAACAACAACAACAATGCTTTACCTGGGAACAACGAAGGTTGGTGTGATCAAGAGCTGAATCTTGATCAAATCATTGATTTTGAAGCTTTTGAAGATGGAGGATCGATAATCTTCACTTCTCTGATTTTTTTCAATGAGTTAGCCTCCATTACTACACTTTTAAGGATTGCTGCAGATTTCTGAAAATCAATGTTTTATATATTCTATCTTCAATAGATGTTTTGTGTTTATTTTTTTTCATTCAATGTAAAGGAAACAGACAATGTTGATTGATATTTTGTTAAGTGATTAATATAAAAGTTTACAAGTTATATAGTAGGCCAAGCGATTGCATAAGCTGCTGAAAAACTTGTTAGCTGCTTCCATAAATGATTCTCCCTGTTGGTAAATAATGCATTGGAGGAGGCGTAAATCGATTTTGAATCACCAAGAATCATCAACAAAACAAACAATATCTTTTAACATTTTTTAGTAGCTTGTTGAAAGTCTTAGGACTTTCAGAAGTAATGGCATTGCTTTGGTAATTGTATCCGGAATAGAGCATCTTTTGTTTTGTACTTCAAAACTTTTATTGTTGAAGTATGAGGTTTCCACAAAGCTTGATATAGATTAATGCCTTAAAGAGTACTGAAAGCTTTATATGATTTGTACAGAGCTTTACAAAACCTTATAAAATGTTTTATGACGTTTACATAAAACATTTTTTATAAGGTTTAAAGAATCTGAACCTAGCTACTTGAATGCAGAGAATGCTGCAAGTATGATCCTTTTTTATCGTTTTTAGTTGATGAGTTAGTTTAATGAACCGGTTTAGCTTTAGCATTTATCAGTGTGAATCTGCAGTTTTACCGGTTATGTTGTCTTGTAAGTTACTTCCGGAGATGGAAACTTATGATAACGTTATTGTAAAAAATGTAATTATATATAATTCAAAAATCAATGAATATTTTGAAAATGTAACTCTTTTTCTTTGTAACTTCAAAAAATACCGACCAGAAGTATCAATAGGAACTATCTCCTTGGATAGAATCCCATAGCTTGGTACACATTGCGCATTGTAGCATCCGCTAACTCCGTGGCTCTGTCCGCACCTTCTGACAGTACTTTGTCTAAATAATCTGTTTCCGCTGTTATCTCCTGATAACGTGCCTGCCACGATGAAAAACATATAAGAAACCATGTATCACATTAACTTATATGCGCATGAAATTCCCTTCTAACAATTTTCTTGTGGAAGCTGCAAATGAAATGGTACAAACTTGAAGAAAGATATTGAATTGATTATGGCTTTTGACTTTCACAGACCTGGATTGGACTCAGATGTTCGATCAAAGCATCTGTAAGGAGAGGTTTAAATTTACCCCAGCTCATATCTTTGCATTCCAACATCACTTCCTGCAACCGATTAAAAAATGTGTTTACCGGATTAATAGGCTATATAACTTCTTGCCTGGTTTATATCTTAAGTAATTATTGTGGCCAAAGGAGTGAGTGACATGTGAAAGCATCTCCGTGACTTAAATCTTTAGAGTCAAGCCATTATCTCTTTCACCATACCTCTTTCGTCTTGCCCGAAACAATCTGATATACCGAGAGGAGATTGTTGCATTCAGGTCTCTCAGCATTGTCAAATTCAAGGCTGTTGGAACAACAAGAAGCAGAAACTCTCAATATAGATATCTTAACTTTAACAAGAAAAAGAAACAAAATTGTCCATAACAAGGAAACTTTTAGCGACATAATTAGCATTTACCCTGCAAATGAGTCTGTCTTGCAACGTTTTATTTTGTCCGCAATCAACTACAAAGTTTTCAAAAGGAGGGGTGAGAAATGGATTTAGTAACAGAAAAGATGAACACATACAACCAACATGAAGAAATGCTATTTCAGAAGCCTTTACAACCATCAGTAAAGTCATTTTACTTACATCTTTCGAGTCAAGAAGATTGATCCGGGACATATCAGAAGGTGCAGACTTGGACATCTACAAGATTACATGACAGTGAGACCTCAGCAACGTGCCAACAAGTAGGAAATTCCTCTAAATCATTTGACTATGCCAATAAGTAAATCCCAAAATTTGAATTAGTTCATATGTTCTTCTGAAGTTGACGGATGATAAAATCTATCCTGACCACATTTAGGAACGCAAATCTCAGATGTGTGTAAATCCTTAGAACTTAGCTCGAAACTGAAAAGAAACAAACTACGTAGTAGTAAAAGTCTCTTCGATGTTAAAGAATAAAAAGGGAACCTCTATATTTCCAATAGGATTTGTGAACGCTTTTCATCTCCTTTAAATGACAAGAAGATGGAAATAGTTTACCTTGGAAAGACCATCAGTAAGAGACATAACACGGGCTCCAGCTTGTGGTATGAGTGGTTCTGGTACCTGAATAAATTTGAAAAACGATTAACCATCAACGACAAACCTACAACGCTGCACAATGAGGATAGACAAAAGCATTTGGAAACTCTCACCTTAAAGAGCGAACCACCGCGCCTGGAAATGAAAATCGACAACGTTATACAGAGGATGGCATATAAATGAACGAAAATCAAGAAACATGAAAAGCAAAGATCATAAGGACTTGTTTGAATGTACAAAGCAAAATTCTATACCCTCCAAGCTTCTTCCACTTCTTTCCACCATATAAATGATTCACACGCTGTGCCAGTTCACGGGCAAGTTCTAGGTGCTGCTTCTGATCCTCACCAACAGGAACGAAATCCGCCTACAGATGCATGTTGCAGAATATAAGATTCACACAATTCAGCAAATCGGTCATCTCACATGCACTTCTTAACTAAACAACAAAACAATCCCAAAGACGGTTGGGTTTAGCTGTATAAGATCATTATTTTAAAAGTATTCCTTCTTCGATATAATAATTTCAGATCACATTTAACTATTTTAAAGCATCACCTGATACAAGAGGATATCAGCAGCCATCAGATCAGGATAAACTAACAAAGAGACACTAGCATTCTCACCCCCCTGCCAAAACAATAACAAAAATGGAATCAGTAAACATAATCCTAAATGTATACAAATCAAATACTAAACACAGCTATAAAAGTTTTATTATCAGGTTTACGCAGAAGAAAGACTATGCTGTTCATATGTCCAATACAGTAGAAGATTACATATGTTATCTAACTAGTAACACTAAGAAATCAACAACAAACCTTAAAACGTATTAAGCAGATTTCCCAAGACCTTAAAAAACCTGATAGACAAAGAAACAATAATATTTGTACCTCCTTGCGCGATTTCTCTTTGAATTGAATCATTTTCTGTAACCAACCAATAGGTGTGGATGCACATAAAAGCCACATTAACTCCAAATGAGAGCGAACATGAGATTGTACAAACACGGAAGCCTTAGAAACGTCGATACCACATGCTAGATAAAGTGCTGCGGTATCCCTAGTCGTATTTCCTAGTTGCCGTGTATCATATGGAAGTGTTATCTACATAAGATCAAGACCTATATAAATAAATACTTGAAGAGAAAGAAAGACACGAATTATTACCCAAAACTAACACTGAAAGGTAGATAATTGCATACCGCATGAAGGTCTACAATAAAAAAGAGTGCTTCATATGTATCCTGCAAATATACAAACACAAAACGCTTTATCAACTGAATCCTTTTTCTTAAAGTCTCTAACTTTATAACAAAGCATATCAAATTGATGAATGTCTCATACTTATAGACTCTAATTAGACAAAATGTAGCTGAAAATTTAGAACAAAACAAACCTGAAGAGCTACCCAATTCTTGATAGCTCCAAGATAGTTTCCCAAGTGAATTGAACCTGTAGGCTGAACTCCAGAGACCATTCGTTTCTTGCTATATAGTGTGAATAAAGTTAATCAAAAGACAAAATTGAATCAAAATCCTATATGCAGAAGTAGCAATTGCAAGTAGAAGAAGGTAAATATAAGATTTTTACTTTACAGAAGGAGAAGTATCTTCTGTGGCGGCGGAGCAACAGCAACGGAAGCCTTTTCCGGTGACCGGAATGGGAGAAAAAGAGCGGGAGAGAGACGTAGGTTTTGTGAGGAATCTAGAACGAGACCCGAGACGAGAGAACCTTGAGGAAGAGAGGATGAGGAAGTGAGAGAGAGCTGTGTGCGCCATTGTTGTCGTCTCTGTATCTCTCTGTGGGGGTTTTTGGTCACGCGGCAGCACAACGGAGACTTATCATTTCCGGTTATATCATTTCAGTTGGTTTATCTCTTTGAATTTGATTTATTTCCGGTTTGAATTTGTTTGAACCGATGAGATTGTGCATAAGAGATAAACCAACTGAAATCATATAACTAGAACTTTTATCTTGTTGATTTTTTTTTCCTGAAAAATCGGTTTGTAAACAACTAAACATGTTTACTATGAAATATTTCTTTATTAAAATCCATTAAAAGTATCTCGAAAAATTAAAAAAAATAAAAATCAAAAATCTATGGAAATAACACAAAAAGCAAGACAGATCTGCGCAACTACTTACGGTCTTGATCTGAAAAGGAAAAAAAAGAAGAGGATGAGTAAAGAAGTACTCTGTAAGAAGATCATTTACGCCCATTGAAAACATATAACATTTTCTAATCCTATGCAACAATCACCCAAACATATAAGCCTAGACACTAGAAAACATATAACATGTCTTACTCGACAAGCTATATAACATACATGATGACAATCTTTCCCTCATCAAGACACTCATACATACATTATCTAGATTCGCCTTTGGCCATCGACCATCCACAGTTAAGCCACTACATGACATAATTCATGGCTACCGATATGCCACTTGCCATTAGCTCTCTGTGTAGGGATAACCATGACCTTTCTCAAAGACAACATGAATAATAACCAGTCCTATCGTTATGTTGCTCTTTACTTCTTTAAGAATATAGACTGCATCTAACAAATGTTTGGATTTTGCTGCTTCTACTGAGCTTGAAGACAACAAATCTGGTTTATGCCCTTCCCGAGAAGATCATAGAAGACTGTGGTAAACTTGAATCTAAAAGATTTATCAATGTCAAATAAGTATTTAAAATCATTACTATGGCTGGCGGTGTTATCTCGGGTAAAATCATAATAGGAAGATAAATACCTCATTGATTGTGAAGGTAAGTAACTCAGAATATTATTTTCCTTAAAAATTGGTCCTATGCTTATGTTGCTCTTTACTTCTTTAAGAATTGACACTAAATAATCTATGTTGTGCCCCATGTTCAAGAATTCGCTAGGCGCTAGTCGGGCGATGAAGGTGGGCAGAGCCGGCTGGAGGCAAGTCACACAAGCACATGCTTTCGACCCTCTAGATATTAACTATAATATCAGCCCTTTTTCTAGGCTGGTTGTTTTCATCCTTATTGTAAAAATCTAAGGCTCACACATTTTTGCTTTGCAGATGATCTCTTGGTATTTACGGATGGCAAGAAGAGATCAATAGGGGCCATTCTTAATGTCTTTACGGATTTTGCAAAATTCTGGGGGCGGAACATAAGTCTGGAGAAGTCTACTCTTTTTATGGCAGGAGTTGCAGATACAATTAAAGAGAATATACTTGATCAGTTTCCCTTTGATTCTGGTGTATTGCTGGTCAGATATTTTGGTTTACCCCTATTGACAAGAAGAATGAAAGTGGAAGACTACAACCCCCTTCTAGATAAGATTCGAGGAAAAATAAGTTCGACAGCAAGATACTTTTCTTATGCACGATGACTGCAACTCATTGGCTCGATGATTTATAGCTTGACAAACTTTTGGACATCGGCTTTCCGACTACCAAAGGCTTGTCTCAAGGAAATAGATAAGCTATGTTCTGCCTTTCTTTCGTCTGGTCCTGAATCATATACGAAGAAAGCAAAAATATCATGGACAAATGTGTGTCAACCTAAGGCAGATGGAGGCTTAGGATTAAAACCATTGTTGGAAGTGAATAAAGTCTGTTATTTGAAGTAGATTTGGAGAATACTCTCTGTCGATTTGGGTGAATTGGATACAGAATTATATAATTCGAAAAAGATCGTTTTGGACTGTGAGAGAATTCACATCTTTGGGTTCATGGATGTGGAGGAAGCAGCTCAAATACAGAGAACTTGCTAAATCATTTGTTAAAACGGAAGTCGGTAATGGCGCATCAACTCTATTTTGGTATGATCTATGGTTTCCTATTGGGAGGATAATTAATCAAACATGGGAAAGAGGTCATCGATCTTGGCATTCACAGGTTTTCTACGGTGGAACAGGTTCTCCAAACTTATTGTAGAAAACAGCACAGGTCAGAAATTTTCAATAGAGTAGAAGAAGTGATTGAAACTCAAAAGAGAAAGCAGCTTACGAGTCGTGAAGATAAGGTCTTGTGGAGAAGTAAAGGTGATCAGTTTACCACGAAATTTGTTTCAAAACACACGTCGAACCTAATGAGAGAATTAAGCCCTATAAAAAGATGGTGGAAAGGAGTATGGTTCACTTATGCTACACCCAAATTTGTTTTTCATGCATGGTTGGCTACAAACAGTCGACTATCTACAGGGGATCAAATGTTACAATGGAATACAAGAGCAGAAGGTTCATGTGTTTTATGCCAAAATGCTATGGAGACTCGAAAACACCTATACTTTTTATGCCGATTCTCAGAACAGATATGGTCTACACTTTCAAAGAATTTGCTGCAGACAAGATACTCAAAAGAATGGGACCAAATTATGTTGTTACTTGTGGATACATCGTTGGAGAAGATTCTTCTTTTTCTTTTACGATATGTATTTCAGGAAACATTACAAATTCTTTGGCGAGAAAGGAACAATAGGAGGCTGGAGTACCGCCACAAACCCCATTGCAAATTGCTCAAATCATTAACAAGTAGGTTCGAAACAGATTGTCTTTGA
Organism: Cardamine occulta; assembly: GCA_028015245.1. Classification (NCBI taxonomy): domain Eukaryota; kingdom Viridiplantae; phylum Streptophyta; class Magnoliopsida; order Brassicales; family Brassicaceae; genus Cardamine; species Cardamine occulta. The sequence goes on from CM051375.1 coordinate 13,770,933, forward strand.
TACGTGAGGAAGGAGATCAAGAATATGAAAAAGGAATAGAAACATGGTTTGCCGCAAGATAAAATCATCAAACTTCTCAATTTTTTCTTATTCTTTTGTTGAATAAATTCTAAAAGTTTCAAAATACAGTAGCACTTTGTTGTAAAAAGTTTTTCGAGTTGAATAAATTTAACATTCAATTCAAAAAAAAAGAAGATAATCATAGCCCAAACTAATTTGTAACTTCACCACATGAGAACTGGAGTTTTTAGTCTCCAAGAGGAACAAGAAGTCTAGAAAATGCTCACACCTCATTTCCCTCAATATTTGAACTGTCGAGGTGCTCCTCGACTCTTGACAGTTCCAGCTCATTATACTCATAATTGAGTCGGTGATTCCTCATGCGGAACCAGCTCCTTTTCACAGCGCTTTGTGACCTTTGATGATATGGAAGCTTCACCAATAGCTTTTCTCTCCACTACAATACCTTCTTGGCGTACAGTCGTACTCTCATCCACCTCCATCCTTTGTTGTACCTCTGTTTTCTTTGAAGCTTGCACTTTCCTGCGCCACTGACTCGGTCTACCTCTAGGCTTCGGTTTCTTAGCTAAGGTCTCGGAATAACTAGCTGAAAAATTGCTAGCACTACTATCCGTTGAATCTGCATTAAGAAAAGAACCCTGATATGAGTTTGCTTCTTTATTCGCATAAACCTTCCCTTCGTTGAAATTAATAGCTCCAGCTTTAATTGCCGCACCCATTAATTTCTCACCACTCTCTACTGGCCGACTCTTCTCTCGAAACTCCAAAACAACACCTTTACCCTTATCAAGGTTGCAGTCAATTTAGGAACTTGCTCCAAACGTAAAAGTCTTTGACCCTGTACGATCTCATCTAGCTCCCTAACTGGTCTACGAACTCTTTCCACCCTTTACGATCATAATGATAAAAAGTGCATGAGTTCTTATATATTGTATATGGTTTTATATTTTTAGGGTTCATCACTGACCAAGCTCAAGATGCCATAGAAGATTCACAACAATCTCAGTCTCTCTCACGTAACCTAGATCATGCCGGAAACTACACAACAACCCTTCCTCTTAAGCCCACCTTCGAGATACTTTCGAGATTTCCGGTGAAATTTCTCATCCGTATCAAAGCTGCGGTGCTCTATCATCTATAATACAGATTTTACTGATGCGTTTCTGACTCGATCAAGGACTCGGCCTCGTCTCCATTTCACCTTAGAAAACTTGCATTCCGGGAAGCGTTTCATCTTCTCAGCCCCTGAACACAACAAAGACAAGGACAACAAATCCTCCACAGTTGTTGAGAGACACGACATGACGATCTTGGATCTCGGCTTCATCACATGTTCCCCTGTGAACGGCCTGATATGTTGCACAAGTGGCTCAAGAATCGGTGTTTTTAATCCCACCACGGGACAGTATATTATACTGCCTGATGTCAGGCCCAAAGGAAGAGTCACGCACGCACGTCTCGGGTACGATCCAGTGGAAGATGAATACAAAGTTTTGTGTGTGATGATGTTCAACCGCGGTATAAAACAGGAACATCTCATTTTCACACTGATATCTCAATACCGATGTTGGAGAAATGTCAAAATCACCACCGGAGAGCCCTACACAGATGTACAAGGCGGAATCTGCATCAATGGTGCTATATACTATGGAGTTGGACATACAAAGATAGATAGATTCGATCTGAGATATAAGAAGTTGATGTTTATTCAAGCACCCAAAAACGATATCACAAGTTGGGTTTTTATTCAAGAGTATGATGACAACTTGTGTGAGATGCGAGTGTGGATTCATGAGAAAGAGGACTTGTGGAATAAGATGACTTGCGTTATGGTGCCTTGTGAGTGGGAAGATTTGTTTAGGAGAATGAGACTGTCTTATTTAGGAGAGATTCATATTGAAGAAATTATGTTGGTCTCTCACTGCTTAGAATCATTTAAGCCTTTCTCTGTTTTCTATTGTTATATAATCCAAGAGAGTTTTAGAAGTGTGCAAGTAAAAGGAATCGCCGATTTTTTTTTTGATAAGAATGTGAATATCATTAGATGAAAGTTAGAGGTTTTTAAAAAAAAGCTTAACCTAAATATGTACTCCTGCCAAAAAAAGAATTAAAAAAACAAGAGAGACAAAGACATGTGAGTGTCAATCACCAATTAACGAATCCAGAGCATCACCAATTACGAAATTTCTTCCTGTGTCGAGCTGATATGGTGTTTCGCATGACCCTATCAATTCCCTTGAACAGAGCAATTGGAGGGACATTGATGTGGTTGTCCATGATGTTGTTTCACTACTTCCAGATATTGTAGAGGGATGCTGGAGCGACAAGTTTCCTTATCAGAGGTGGAGCAGAGTCAGACTTCATTTTGGACCATGCTTAAAGCAAAGACCAAGTGTAGAAGATGCAAGGCGAAAGTCAAAGCCTGGTTTGGACGAGATTCCAGACATGAGCACTATAAGCACATGTTAACAGCAGATGCTCATGAGTTTCAACATAATCCAAGCAAAGGCAGCAAGCGAAGGGGATTTGAATGCCCCAAGAGACCAGCCTTGTTTTAGTTGGGAGCCGGTTCAGCTGCACGATCCACATTAGTAAAGCGTTTTGGCGTCGCCCCTTTAAACTAAACAGAACCAGCCCAGTCCTTATGTGTCGCTTTGGGTCTGAGAATGTCCCATGTTTTGGCTGCATTAAAGTGTTGTAAGTTTGTGCCATTCACCACCCATCTATAAGAATTAGATAGCGTGTTGGGTTTTCTACAAGTCTAAGTCAACTCCCTATTAGTATGATATTGTCCACTTTGGGCTAACTGGTCAAGCCCGCATGGATTTGTTTTTGGGCTCCTCCCCAAAAGGTCTCATACTAATTGGTGATTGATTTGACTTATATATTAGACCATTATTTTCTAATCTTCCGATGTGGGATATTAGTTTGTCTTCCAACAATCCTCTCCTCAAACCAAGGACCACGAACCTTTACCTCCCCTCTAGCGAAACCTTGGCACTGGCACCCCTTATTTGCAAGGTTCTCTTGAGGAACTCTTCTTATCGTGTCACATTGAAGACTCTTTCCACACCGAACATGCTGCCCACACCCACATCTCTAAGTCCACAGTTTTCGACCTAGGCTCTGATACCAATTGTTGTGTTTTCTGCAAGTCCAAGTCAACTCCCTATTAGTAAAATATTGTCCACTTTGGGCTAACTAGTCAAGCCCGCATGGATTTGTTTTTGGGCTCCTTCCTAAAAGGTCTCATACTAATTGGTGATTGATTTGACTTATATATTAGACCATTATTTTTTAATCTTCCGATGTGGGATATTGGTTTTTCTTCCAACATAGCGAGGTGTTTAGTGGTAACCTGATTGAAGAGATGCAAGCGTAGAGAGAGACTGCTTCTGGAGTTCTTGGAGGTGGCAGTCGCCAGCTTAAGCCATCACAAGTTCCATCAACTGAGGCGTGCAAAGGAATTCTGAGGTATCTCAGTCCATTTTCCCCCCAATGAATTTTAATAATGGACCTAGGGGCGTCCAAGCATCAAACCAGAAACTAGCAATCTTTCCACTGACCAGCACACATGTCACAAACGGCTCAGCATAAGTTCTCAAGGTTAGCAGCGACTTCCAGTTCCAAGAGTCAGTGGCCATAGGCTTTAGGGACCAGAAACTATGTCCTCTCAAGTTGTGGTAATGGTGCCAAGACACCCAAAGAGAGCCACTGCCCAAGAACAAAAGCCACACAAGCTTCAGACAAAGGGTGATATTCCACATGCCAATTCTTCGTAAGCCCAAACCTCCCTCTGCCTTTGGATAACACAAGTCAGCCCATGCAACCTTAGCACCACTGAATTTGTCAATCGAACCAGTCCATAAGAATCTGGCACATAGAGACTCCATTTTCTTGATGCAAGCCTTAGGTAAGATGAATGTAGAAGTCCAGAAGTTGACTAATCCGGAGATTACAGATTCAATCAACTGCAAGCACCCAGCATAGGATAGGGAAGTTACAGCCCAAGACTTGAATCTGTTTACCATTTTATCAATAAGTGGAGAATACTCAGAGACTCTAAGCTTTCTGCTCATCAACGGTAGGCCCAAGTAACGAATAGGTAAGGAACCTAAAGAGAATCCTGAGTTTGCCATAGCCTGGGATTCTTCCGGTTCCAAACCCGCCGTGAACAACTTTGTTTTCTCACAGTTCATTCTTAACCCTGACCAGCTAGCAAAGAGATCCATAATGTCAGAAATGCCCTGTAGAGAAGATGAAGAACCATCAAAGAACAACATTACATCATCTGCAAACATCAAGTGAGATATATCAAGTGCCTCTGTTTTAGGATGATACTTGATGAATCCAGCAGCAAAACAAGACTTCATCAGTCTGCTGAACACCTCAGTCTGCGAAATCGCCGATTATGAGTTTAGACGTATCCATGGAATTGGTAAGCGTGATCGTGATATCTTGTGTTTTCCTGGTTACATTGAGAATATTATGTCCTTCTCATTATGAACAAAACTCTTCATAGTTCTTTATTTATTATTACTTTTTTTTTTTGCATGGATACGTCTACATAAATAAATGTGACTTTATTTATTTCTGCATGGTTTTCTTTTCAAGATTTGGCTTTGTTTCTGGTCTCTCTTTCTTTCTAATTCTTTTTTTTTGTTTTTTAATAATAAAATAATGGTTGGAATTAAGAAGAGAGAAAATATTTCACTCTGTTTTTTCAATATTTCACCATGTTTTTTCTTATAAAGAATATTTCACCATGTTTATGTTAACTTTATTTACGAGTTTTTTTTTGATAAAGAACTATATATACGATTTTGCTTTATGAAATGGTGCGAATTCAATTAATTGTTAAACGTTGGTGTCGAAGTATTGGTTTCTATAACCTTTATCAAAAAAAAAAAAAAAAAATTGTTTCACAACTTGGGACCACACCATGTGAGAATTAATCTGCTCGAAGATATATATATATCTTCCTGCCTTTCGGCTTTAGCTTTTGGATTTGTCAATTTATGTGAGAATTATTGTCATCTTTCTTTTCATCAAAATTTTATTTATGTTCAACAAACGTTCATGTTTCCATATAAATATTTTCATCTGTCCCTAATTTTTCATATTGAATTCTCTTAAAAGTCGATAAGCCCACCCCTATCTGTAAGATTCTTCGTTCTTATTTTTATTAAGAATTGTAAGGTACAATAATTTGTATAGCTTCGGACTGGAAACTAGAAAAAGTGAAATGTAAGTGCATACCAAAACCATCCTTACTTCTTAAGAATATATGCTAACATTTCTCAGGAGTTTTCGAGTTCACAGATCTTGAAGTGGAGATTCCTGTAATGGTTTTTTCTTTCATATTTGGTCGATATAAACAGCATCAACATCATCAAGTTCTAATAGTTTCTGCATAAGCTCTTTGTTTAATTCCCTGGCCTCATCATCCACCTGCAACAATCCCAAGTAATTACATTTTCAGAGTGAATGATTGATGATTACCGATAAGGTTGCGACTCTTATTGGGCGGAAACATACAAGTTAAAATGACCAAATCTCTCGATTTAAGTTTATCTATTTAAGATATATATATCCTGTAATCACAACAACCAAATATATCCTGTAATCACAACAACCAAGAACCAGAGGTCATATGTGGACGTGAGCTTTATTGCCACTTCTAATACTACAACGGATTTAATACGCTAAGAGAGGATAACTACATGTTGATGATAATAACTAACAAGAATAGAATTAGACATGAGGAAAAGGGTATGGCACACAGAGGTTACACAACAGATTGAAGGTTCGTTACCTCAACTGTTGTCAGAGGGAGTAGTTCAGAGCCATTGTCAGGCTCGAAGTTCACTCCTTCATCACGTAGCTTTGATAATATCCTTGAGTAGTTCTCGGAGGTAGTTACAATTTTGTAGTACCTGAACAAACAGAGACAAGAAACAGATGAAAATATATGCTGAGAACTAAGGTTTTCAAAGAGATTTGGAAGTATTATATTGTATACATACCTTTCTTCCTCTTCATCAGTATCATCTTCATAAGTTGGGGGCTCTATAACATCCTCTGCTCCAGCATCTAAAGCAATAATAAGGAGCTGATCTTTGTCAGCTTCTGTTACCTTTATATTCACTACCCTAACTCGTCTAAACTTGAACATGACAGATCCTGAATCAGCCATTTTTCCCCCATAATCCTTAACAACAGATCTAACAGCTGCCACCGATCGATTAATTTTGTCTGTTAAGACCTCAACTACCATACTAACTCCACCATAGCCATATACCTAATGCATAGAAAACAAGTTTATTTTAGTCATCATCAAATCTTATAATTGAAACCAAAAGAAATGGTAACAAGGAATTGGAAACTTGATACTGCAAAAGAAATTGTCACACTGAACTAGGTAATGAGTGAAATTGAGTTACGTTCACTAACCACATACTAAGTCAGGTTTAGTGATGATCTAAACACAATTCATAAAATTTAAATCACCAGCTCATTTCCCCAGCTTACTAGGATGGTTCACCACAACGACCCCACTTACAAACATAAAACTAGAATTAAAGCTCGTAACCTAACCTCGTAAATCTTCTCCATAAAAGCTTCTTGCCCCTTATCAGAAGCCCTTTTAATATTACGCTCCACAATGTCCTTTGGTACATCCAGTTCCTTTGCTTTATCAAGTATGGTAGCTAGAGCCGTATTTGAAACTGGGTTTGGACCACCTTTCTTGACACTGCATGATGATAATAACCATAGGTCCATAACAAATTAAGAAGTTGAATCCAGAAAAGAATAAACACAAAAGATGCAAGTTGAAGACTTACGCAGATACAACCTCCTTGCCAATTCTACAGTATAACTTCGCCTTCTTCGAATCTTGAGCCCCCTGTATTCACAAGAAAGTTCAAGCTCAAAGTCCTTCAATACAATCCGTACTACAATAGCAAGAGAAAGTTCCATTACAAGCTTCACGGTTTATAAAATGATACATAGACCTGTGTATTAATCCACAATTTCTCTGAGGCATTTCATCAAACGATTGGTAGGCATTAACAATTACCAACTCTACACACTTCAAAGCTACAAAATTGTTTATTCATCAAAACTGGAACTATTTTATCATATCATCAAAGCTTAACGAACCTTACGGCCAGCGATTTTGGAAGAACGACGACCCATACATAAAGGAGTTGAAATGGAAATCTTTCTAACTTGGAGATTGCGGAAACAGTTCCGGTCATCTGATTGTGACGCTGTGAAATGCGAAGTGGTGTGAGGTGAGATTGAGGAAAGAGAAGAGACAGAGTTATTCATTTGTAGAAGACGATGGTTTGCGGAGTTGAGAATGGATCTGGAAGAGACGCCATTGGAGAATCTGAGGAGGATTACTCTCATGGAGCAATGGGAGGCCATAGTCTTTGAGGTGTTGATGGATTGAGAAGAGAGGGAATGAGATAATTTAGTGATAGTATCGAATTCTTAAATCTAAGCTCTCAAGGTAACATTATTTTAATCCAAAAAATAATTATAAATAGGCTGATATCGAATTTATATTTATCTAATTATCTATAATTATAATTATAAATCCAAAAAATTAATTATTTTAAAACTAAAATAATTAACATATATATAAAATAGCTAAAATATCTGAAAACTTTTAGTTGTATCTATGAAATACCTGAACGGTTTCTCATATGATAAAAATATATACAAATTTGTGGATTAAACACAAATTTAGTGGTGTCAAAAACTAAAATTTACCATTTTCACTAAATCTAATTAAAAATAAACTAAAAACAATTCGTTTCATAAATTTAGGTGGATCAAATTAATGGCACTCTTTAGGTATTAGTGTTACTTGGTCCGTCCTTGAGATGAATGTAGCCGTCGAGTAGCCCATTTACCAGGTTTTCTAATGGACTTAAATCATAAAGTCATTTTGACTGGTCAAATAAAAGTGGTTTAGATAATTTCACACTTGAAGGAGATCCATCTCTAACATAGATCAACATGGCAATTCTTTTTCAAGTGAGAACCACTAGACCACCACTATTTACTTAGTTTACATGATTTGATTTTTTTTTTCTTTTGATATGTCTCTGCTTCATTTTCAGGTTTTAGAATTTTCATGCATAAGAAGGCTATGTGATGATATTGACGAAAATCTCAATCAATATTTATATGAAGTTGTTGTCGACGCAATGATTCATAGGCCATGTAGAGACGCTAGTCATACTAACGTTTCATGAAAGAAGGAAAATGTACTAAAAAATTTCCCAAGTCTTGTAGTTCTATTACGATAATGAATGATCGGTAGCCTCTTTATAAACGTATTAATGACGGAAAAATTGTTGTCAAAAGGGTTTGAATGTGATAATCAATACCTGATTCCATAGAATAGGGAGCTATCTCTTCGCTCTCGTGCACTCTTCTAGATTGGTTGCATAGGTGAACTACTGAAATTTCAATATTTGACTATTGCTTGCGTTATGGCTATCACTAAGAGTTAAGGTCAAACTCTATCCAGAGTTGGATTGTTTCTTCCAAAATCCATTTTTTATGGAAAATTATATGTTGTTGCATGTTTTCTAGAGTTAAGTGTAGAGATGGGTTAAGGATTCTTATCACCGACAAAGATGAAATCTTTAGCGAACAACAAGTAATGTTATAAAAAAGGATGTATTTCAAAATATTTAACTGACCAAAATTTTGGGTTTATTTTATAAATTAAGGTATTATTAATTTGACAATTTATTTTCATGCAATAATTTCTTTTAGTTTATATTTAGATTATTGTTTATTGGTTTTAACACAAATAGTATACATATCTTTATAAAATGAATAAAAATGAGAATTCACGATTGTGATAATTATTAGTTTTGATAACAATCGTGCCTGAAATACCCTAGCTATCATCTATACTATATCAAAGTTGAAGTCATAAGCTTTCAAGGGTGTACACATAAAATTTTAGAAACGCGACATTATTGGTACATGTCAATGTTTAACAAAAATTCAGAAGATAACCTGCAAAAATACTTTTTTCAGAAAAAGATCGATATCTTTTAAAAACATAAAAAAAATCATCGCCAATATACGCAACAAAATAATTAAAATTACTTAAGATAATGAATTTAGTGTATAAGGAAACTATACCAGATAATTAATTGATTTAATATTAAAAAAATCATTAGGCTTTAAAAATAAAGGCAATTGGTCGCATAGTATATAAGTTGAAACTATAAACTTTCTAGGGTGTACACATAAGATTTTAGAAACGTGATATTATTGGTCCATGTTAATGTTTAAGATAAATTCTGAAGATAACCTGCAAACAATATTTTTATGAAAATGATAGATATCTTTCAAAAATGTAAAAGAAAGATCATTGCCAATTTAAGCAACAAAATAATAGAAATTACTTAAAATGATGAATTTAGTGTATAAGGAAAGTATACCTTAATTTTTAAAAACCAGATGCTTACACTTTCAAATTTCTTATTAATGAATAATTAAAAATTTAATTTATTTCATAACTTCATATTTTCTAGATAATTAATTAAGAAATTATTTAATATTAAAAAATTACCAGCTTTTAAAATAAAGGCAATTGGTCGCATAATATTCCTGAATCCCTATTTAATCTCTTATATATTGTATATAGATGAAAAAGAAGAATGGAGTAGAATAAGCCATAGAGAAAACATTATAAATCTTTCCTATACAAAATTCAAAGCTATATGTTTTTAGACCGTCCAAATGATTTTTGAAACACGGCATTATTGGTCCACATCAATGTTTAATAGAAATTCTCAAGATAACATGCCAAAACAAAATTTAAAGAAAAAATCGATATCTGCCAAAAACGTAAAAGAAAATTCATTGTCAATGTAAGCAAAAATATAATAGAAATAACTTAAGATAGTGAGTTGGAAATTATCCCTTAATTTCTATTAATGAATCATTTAAAAAATATTATTTCTTTTTCATAACTTCATATTTTCTAGACATTTAATTAAGAAATGTCTTAATATTAAAAATAAAAGAAAAATACATCAATATTATTTTCAAATTATGTTTATTTTCTTGTATTAATTGTTGTTTTGCTTTATATATTCCATGAAGAAAGTGTAACAAATGAAGCTTTTATGTGAGTTCTTATTGGGAAAAAGGTTTAATTTGAAAGCAATCCATGATTCAAACCTTATTCTAAATTAAGTGATATTAATTAGGAAAATCAACTAGACGTTGAAGATAACTTATGTGATTGTCTTAAATATATAAATAATCTTAAATTATTTTTGTGTACATGCATCTACACAAATGCTGTTTTTTTATTAATTCTTTGAACCCTTGCTTTACTTTACTAAACTATATGTTCATCTCTATGATATTATATGCTGATTTCTTGCTCTTCTATATTCACAGGAATTTGGAACTAAATAAAATGTGGTAAATAGTTAATCAGCTTCTAATCAATCACTGATAATATTTACGAGAACAAAAATGCAATTAAGATGTACCTGGTAGTGGAAGATCTATCCAGTGTATATATGATCTAACATTTCTGAATGGTCCCCTTATTTTCATCATCTTTCTTCATCTTGTATTTTGGTAATCACTATTTTTCAGATCTTTTTTATTTAAGACCTATGGCAATGAAGCTATTTGCTTAATCATTAAGCTTATGAAGTTAAACTCATCATTATCCCCTATGCATATGCAACAGTCCTAAGATAAATGATACTAGACTCAATCTTACAAATGCAAATGAACTACATGACACTGTTTTTGGAATGAATTTTCAAAAAAAATCAAATTTTTATGGTTTTTATATGCACTTAGATGCATACTAAATTTGAATAAGAAAACAAAAGATAAGTTAAATATATCTCTCAGACCCTCCCCCAAACTTAAATTTCACAGTTTCTTGTGTAACAAAAATTCAAGAGAAGATTTGAGAGATTGAAAACCAAAGAAAACTAAAATAAGAACAAGAAACAATGCAATGGTTTATATAATGGTAGGGATTGGGGTGGTACGTTATTGTGAAGAAGCTGTGAATAAGGAATCAGTTACTACTGCTATGGTTTCTTCGGTGTAAGTGGGATGCATTGGGATGCTCGAGTCCTCTGGTCGAGCTGGATCTTGTGCGATATGCTCGTCTCTGTTGGTGAGCTCGACCTGGGCACTCAACTCATCTGGTTGAGCTGGGGTCGGGTTTGGTATCTCGGAATCTAGGTGCTCCACTAGAAACTCGGCTCTCCTCTTCCTTTGCCCTATCTCAGCATATGATCTCCTTGCTGGTGATTTGAAACCCCACCTCCTGGATTTCCCTACGAATGAGCTGCTTCTCCCCAAATATCCCAACCTTATGTTGGTTTGATGTGACTCGCTATGCTTCTTTTGTAGGCGTTTTAGTTGCCCTGAGATGTCCTTGACAGTCTTGACCAAAGACTTAATAGTCTTGTCTTGCCATTTGTTTCATTTCTGGAGCAAACCTATCTTCTTATTGGCTTTCTTGAGGCTTTTGCTTTCTTCCTAAAGTGGTACACCTCAGGTTCTCGGTTTGCTTGCATCCAGTCCCTAAGTCTTTGCTTGTATGCATCTGACTCTACAGCTACTGTCGGATCATATAGGCAGTCTAATTGGGAAATGAAATCAGCATCTCAACCTCTGTGTAGCTTTGGGAGCTCATCAAATGGCAATAGGATTTTGGCCTTTCCAACTCAAGGATGAATGAAATTGTACACATGTTTCCCTTGAACCATATTCGTATCAATGATGAAGGAGTTGTAAAGATACTCCATATCCAGCCATTGTGGCTCCTCTCTCCTATACTTGAGCTCACCTCCACGTGCTCTCAATATCGGGGTTATAATCCCACCCACAGCTAGATCACCTCTGCTCACTATCTTATTCATCATTATGGCATAATCTTTGTAAGTCAGAAGCTGCCTAACCAAGACAACGAAATTTTCAGCTTTCGCTTTATCTCCTTGCATCCTATGCCCATGCCTTTTGTTCTTCTTTGTGGTGAAAATTACAAACTCTCCAAGTGCCTTGTCAAGCATTCTAAGCTCTCTTTCGTTTGACGCCTCCGGTAATCTTTCTCGCACACAGGGTACTGGCAATGGTTTTGTGCAGATACCTAAGGGCTGGGCTCCTTATTTCGGAGCTCTTGGACCTGGATGATGTGTAAGCGTCCTTGCCTCCTATGAGTCTCCAAAGCTCATTCAGCTCCCTTTTGCTGTAGTCCTGATATACTCCAGACCCTTCCTTGATGTTATACATAGTGTCAAGTTGGCTTAGTTCCATCGTGTAATCATGGCCTCTGACCTTGAGGTAGATGTATCCTAATCCTCCATCAGACTCAGCCTCAGGATTATCTCGGTATAGTATCAGCTGTAAGGTGCTCAGAAAGTGGCAGGTTTCATCTTGGTACTCTTCATGTGGTTTTGATACAAGTGACAGTAGGTCGTTGCACTCAAGAAGGAGCTTAACCTCTCTTGTGATCCCCAAAGCATCCATTGTTGGCCAATGTTGATACCTTGTTCCCACAAAGTTCATGCCTTTCATCAAATCAATGAGCACTTCCTCTTGGCCATTCTGACTCAACCCCTGATCGGGCTCACTCCCCCCAGATCCTCACTTTCAGTTCTCTCTTCATCATCTTCTTGTTGTACCCTTTTCCCTTGAGCAATGTCTTCTCTAACTCTGGAAAACTTCCCTTCAGAATTCTCAGCAATCTTTGTTATTCTTCTCCTGGTCATTCTTCTTGTGGTTGAATTTGATTCTCTGAAACGATTAACACTTAAATTTTTAGCCAAAATACTAAACCACTCGACCTACTCACTCGACTACCCAGTCGAGTGCATTAGAGTCTTTTCAGAAATCTTTTGGATCGGGTGAGATGGTCGAGTTGGATTAAACATCAATTTTAAGGGATAATAAGCTTATATAAACATTGAAAAACCAACCTTTATCACCCTCAAAACACTAAGCTTTTTATTAATCGATTTCAGTTACATGCATCAAAGGTTTAGTAGAAAATTTCAAATCTAAACACAAAACCCAGAATTCTTTTGAAGTCAGTTTTAAAGCTTGAAAACTTACATGAGTGCATCAGAATCATGTGTGTGAGAAGACATGGTTGTAAATTTTGATTCAATGAAACTTAAATTAGAGAATTTGGAAAAGATGAGTTGAAAGAAATTCCTTCAAAAGCTTTGAGATTGCGAAAATGAGAGAGAAGAGAGAGAGAGCGGAGTATAGGAGTTTTAAAAAATAGGGTTTAGATTTAAAATTTTGAATTAATGGTTGAGATTAAAAGTTGAAAGTTTCAGAAAAACCTGGCCACTCGACCATGGGGTCAAGTGGTGCAGTCGACTGCACCGCTCATGCATTCTAATTGCTTTGTAATCTCTGTCTCTCCATTCATCTTAGTCCATAGCACATTTTCGTGGCACCTTGAGAGACACAACACTAGAGAAAAATATAAAATAATACCAAAAATCCTAAAGCAATTTAAATAAATATATGTACAAAGATAACCATGGGACTTCCTCCCAAGTGAGCTTGTTTTAAGTCGCTTAGCTTAACTTTTCTTACATAGATTAGGCATATGGTAGGCCATGGAGAGGCTCTAAGGTCCCCTCTTGACCCATGGTGATGTGTTCTTGAAAGAAGATGCTCTAGTGGCAAATAAGAAAGCTCTACTCAACCCAGGTCCATTGGCCTTTTTAGTGACCATTCTGGGTGAGGAGCTACTATTGTTGCCTTTAAAGCCGTATATCTGGCATCTCAGTACATCTACTTCACTTGTTAAGCTGTCCACATCACTCTTAAGAGAGGTGATGACTTTATCTTGAATCTGCTGAATCAGTTAGAATGATGGTGTCGAGTGGTATAGTCGAGCGCGACCTATGCTCTTCCTATTAGATCCTGAGCTTTCCACTCTTGACTACGCATCTGACACCTCATCTTCATTGGCTCTCTCCCTTGTTGGGGATTCTAACTGAGTCTCAACAGTCTTTTGTTCAAAGTAAGCTTCCTCTTCTTCACATTGGTAATCTCTATGGTTGAGCCTGATGTGATTCTAGAGAGTTCTAAGGACCTCGAGTATGGAGCACGGATAGGAAATGAAGCAATGGATGAACACGGAGCTAAAGGAGCATGGAAAGCACTTATCTGACCCAAGAGTTGTTCTCAAAAAATGAAATATCACCAAGCTTTTAGAGTCTTGTTCCGCCAAGCAATGGCTCAAAAGGATCACTTGCACTAAAAAGTTGTATCAAGACTTCTCTGGTTAAAGATACACGTCCAAGATGCCTAGTAAATAGCCATGGGACCTACTCACACTCTTTTTCTCTTCTCTTCGGTTTTTTCCAAGTGGTTTTTCGGAGAAAGGTTTTTAATGAGGTTTGTGGGTCTCATGTACCTCTATGCCATTTGCTAAGCCTGATCCATTGAGGCCCATCATCATCTTCAGGCATGGCCCATATCATATTTATCTCTTTTTTTATCCATTTTGAATTTGAAAACTTAGTGTTTAATGCATGCATTGTCCGAGTGTTAATTTTTGAGGCCTGTCTTGTAAATCACCTACTCTTTAATTCTTCTCTTCTCTCTATCTCGCCTCATCCTCTATATATTGAGGCTGAGACTCATTGTCATCTTCATCTTTTATTTTATTCTCAAAATCTTTTAAATAAAGATCATTGATCCTTTTTCGTGTGTCGAATCTCGATCTCTTAAGACTTATCGAAGGGTCTTTCGCAACCTTTTGTGGTGTCTACCAATCCATTTTAGCTCTTTCTTTTCTTCTGTGTCAAGCTTAGATTGAGATCGTTGTCCATAACTTCACGGTGTCGAAGTTGGGGCGTGATTCCTAACCAGAATCCCATCAGAGCCACTCCAATGACTCTATTGGTGAGTTTGGAGGCTCCATTTCAATACTCAAAGATATATATCTTGGGATCTCCTCCATGATCTCATCAACTTCCTGGTGATTGTTTTCAATGGCAAAGAGTTGACCATTGATGGTGAGCTTCCTAGGATCCTTGTCGATGTCGAATTTCATCACCAGGTGTTTCCCCAAGTTTCAGCTCAATCTTTCCCATCTTGACATCAATCACAGTTCCAGCATTTGCCAAGAAAGGTCTTCCAAGAATAAGTGGGTTTCTTGGCTCCTCATCCATCCCCACTATAATGAAGTATGTAGGTACTTCCACATGGCCTATCCTCACTGGCTTGTTCTCAAGCATCCCATAAGGTCTCCTGATCGTTCTATCGCTAGAATCAGAGAGAGTTTGCTTGGTTTGTAATCTTCAAGTCCTAACCTTTGTGTCACTATCAAAGGCATGATGCTTACGGAGGCTCCAAGATCGCAAAGAGAGTCTCTGAACACTGTTTGTCCTAGAGAGCTTGGAAGAGTAAAGGTTCCAGGATCATCAAGATTTTCTTGTACTATTACCTATTTCTCTATGATGACTTTACATTCATGGTTCCTTGCTGCTATCTCTTCTTGATCCTTGATCATTTTCAATAATCTTTCTCTTAGGAAAGTCTTGGATGGATCAAGCAGTTTGATAGCTTCTTTCAAAGGCATTTTAGCTTCTACCTCTTGCGGTTGTTCCTCCATAATAGCTTCATACCCTACTAATATCTCTTTCTTGATAGTAGTTCCTGCAGGTCAGCAAGCTGCTTCTCTTTCACAGAGATAATTTGGACTCGATCAGTCACTCGAGTAGAGTGGCCGAATGCTGTTTCCGAGACTAGATTCTCAACAAAAACTTCCTCTTCAGCAATGTCCTTTTGATCCTTTTGAGCAACATCCTACCCATCTTGAACATCACTTTCCACAGTGAATGCAGCATGTCTCTTCTTGATTTGAAGATGAGAATCAGTCTTGAAAAGAGTGCATAAACGTTTGCAGAATCTTTAGGGTTATGAACTACCTTTCCTGGTAGTTGACCTTCAGTTTCGGTAGAGGTGGATTAAGCTAAGTTCTCCAGATATTTAAGCCTTGAGTTCAGAGTTTCCATTTTATTATTGAGGTCATTATAAGAGCTGTCAATGTGATGCTTCAAGTCGTTAAGCCTCTTGTTCTACTCCAAAAAACTATTCGCTTGTCCTTGAATAATTTTTTGTAATATGCTCTTCATATCAATGTCAGGGACAATCTAAGATTGGTGAGGTGCAAAACCTGGTGGTCAGTTCAAAGCAGGAGCTTGTTGTTGAAAGCCAACTTGTTGTTGTTTAGGAGTATACCCTTGGTTCTGGGTGTATTGAACAAATGGTTTGTTTTGAGCCTGTTGCTGTGTAGGATATGTTTGATCTTGTGGATTCGCTACTTTGGTGCTCCTATAAGAGAGGTTGGGATTAATCTTGTAGTTGTTAAATCCTTTGTTGAATCATCCTTCGTTCTGGATGTAGCTCACCTCCTCCATCTGATCAGCCTCTCCATCTTGGATCTGATACTTCTCTTCTTCCCCAACAAAATTCACTGACTTCTGATGAACAATCAGTAACCTATCCAGCTTCTCATTCAGTGCTCTAATCTCCTTCTTGTGCTTGTCTTAACTGTCCACTAAATCCCTTGTTTTTCTGTCATACTCCTCACTGTAATTATCGTCCGCTTGAGCTAAGTTCTCAATGAGTTCCTTGCCACTATCAACATCTCTATTAAGAAAGTTGCCATTACTAGCGGTGTCAAGGAGAGTTCTTATCTTATGAAGAGCTCCTCTGTATAGAGTACTAAGGAGAAATTCATCAGTGAATCCATGGTGTGGACATTGGCAGGTGTAGATCTTGAACCTTTCCCATGCCTCTTAGAATGATTCACCATTTTTCTGTGGGAAGCCAGAGTTCTCATTCCGAATGCGAGCTATTCTTGAGTTTGAGAAACGTTTTGCCAAGAAAGATTTCTTGCAGTCGTCCCATGTTGTAATGTATCTATTTGGCAAATTCTTTTCCTACTGGTGGGCCTTGTCCCTAAGAGAAAACAGAAACAGACGTAGCTTGAATCCATCCTTGCTTACCCCATTGATCTTAGTGAGGCTACAGAGCGGATCAAACTGGTCTAAATGTTCCAAGAGATTCTCCATTGGTAGGCCATGAAACTTGTTACCTTGCACCATGATGACTAGGCTGTTCTTTATTTTAAAATTGTTATTTTGTACAGCCAGTGGGACAATGCCTTGCCTTTGAGTATGCGTGCTTGGAGCATCCCCAGCTCCAATAACTCTAGCTTTTGTTGGTTGTTCAGCAATCGCTTCAGGTTGAGCTATTCTGACCCTTTCCTGTTGAGGTCGTGCATGTAGGCGGTTGATGTAATCGAGGTATTGGATTAGGTTGTGGCTGCCCTGAGATCTTGTGTGCATTCAAGTGTTTGAGAAGACGCGATAGTAGCACTCGATCGATGTGGTCGAGCTGAGTTGTCAAGTCAAAGTACCTGATACAAACAGAGGGCAAAAATTCAAACCAAATCAGTAACCAAAAAAAATAATAACTGAACTTGATCTTAAAAGCAGAGAAATCGTAAGTGTAACACAGAATCACCTAAATGGCAACGGCGCCAAATTGAAACAGATATTTTTGGTGTCTAAGTGTGGGTTCGTATGGTTTTAATTCCTCAAATGCAATTGTAGTAAATGAGGTGTCAATCCAATCAGGTGATGTGCTAACAAAAAAGATGCATCAATGCTATCTAAGTCAAGCCAATTCAGAGAAGGTGTTTGAATTTAACAACCTATAGAAATTGAAATGTAGTGCAGTAAATAAGAAAATCACTGAGCAAACTTGAGTTGTCAATTCAAGCAAACAAAGCAAACAAGTAAATGCAACAAGGAAATGAAAAGCAAAGAACCACTCGACCCTAGTGCTCGAGTGGTTGATCGAGTGCAAATGCAAATGAGTGAAAAACTAAAAAACAGGGATCAAACAAATGATTTAAGCTATAAAGAGACAATAGGGATCATGGGGATGGATCAATGGACTAGTGAATGAACTAAATCATTCTAGGTACTTAACAATCACAACAAATTTTGGGATAATCCATTGACAGTAAATCTCTAAAACAATCAAATCCACTATCGTGGTGAAAGATCTCAAGCCTAAAGGATGACATACCTATTTCTGCTAGAGCCATGCAATCAGACAAGCAATGAAAACTGATTTACTAAAGTCAATAAACATTCCTAACAAATCTATTCAGATATGAAATAATCACTCCATTTAATTCCAAATACTCATGCTAGTGTATGTAAATCTCTGGAAAAAGATAGATCCAACAATTCCATTCACACTCTCATGTGGGAATGGTCTGATATCATGAACCAAATGATCAAAGAGGAACACGCATTAAATACTCTAACCCAGAAGGGATTTCAATTAATCTAAAGCTTAAATACTCAGATAAATTAAGAACATCCCTAATCTAATCTATCCCTAATAACCTTAATTAAAACTACTCACTAATCATAATCATCATCAAGTGTTTAAATCCAAAAAACTCTGAAACTAACATATGAGATAGGTCAGATAGAGATAAAAAGGTTTGTAGAAGAAATGAAATGCAAATACTGATTATATAAAAAGATATTAAAATTACAAAGTCTCAGATGAAGAACAAGGAATAAGAGATTTGGAGGCAGAGAGAATAGGTTTAGAGATGATAAAGTCATGGATACCCTATTAGGGTTGATACATGTGCTTTTATACTAAATGAAAAAGCTTAAATAAAGACAAGAGACTTCCATAAAATCCAGAAAAGCCACCCGACCATAGTGGTCGAGTGGTAGGTCAAGTGCTGTGTCTCCTCTTCATTCAGCTCCTTGTCCGAATCCAAAGGTCCAGCCCAGTGCCATCGACTCCTTATGCTCTCACAACTTCCATAAGTCCCTGCATACAACCCCAAATATGCACTATGCATGTAATGCTTATGCAAAAGACCCTCAAACTTCTAAGTGGATGAAAGATGCATGTAATGGTATGAACAAGGCATGAATGCTAACTAAAATGATGATAAATATATGCTAAAACATGTAAAATACAGAGATATTAGTCCACTACACAAAAGCCCTTGCACTCATATGGCTGCGTTTTGTCAAGGCTTAAGGTTGGTTGCGGTTTTGTTCTTACCATTTTCTATGTGTCTCTCTTTCTTTCTTTTTGTTTTCACAACACACAAACAAAACACAATACTCCCCTCTCATATATCACTTTCATCCTAGTACTAATGAGAACAAATATAGTTTAAGCAATTTCAGATTTGGTAAAAGAAACAAATATAGGTTATGATTCCATGCAACCTAGATTAGGTATTTTTTTCAATTCTTATGTGTAATTAATGAACATTGAGATGAGATAAAACAGACACAAAAAAATCGGATCAAGTTTTGCTTCATCATGAAGTTGTTTAAGTCATAAAGTAAGCTGTCTTTTGACGTGGTCTAATACTCGAATTGAGCAAGCTTCCAAGTGAAATTACCAGAAATGTTTTCTGACGGGACACTGGATTCTATAGAAGATCGCACATGAGTGAAAAAAATGAAAGAGTAAAATTTGGTAACAAAAAGAACAGAAGCTTGAATCTTTATCAATTTCCTCAACTTCAAAGTTGGTAAAATTTCAAGACAATAATAATAAAATAAAATAAAATGTCGTGGACTATGTTACACAAAGTACACTATGGTGTGTGCAAGGAACAGTATTTTACACTTCAGTTGTCGATATACAAA
This sequence comes from Cardamine occulta, assembly GCA_028015245.1. Taxonomy (NCBI): domain Eukaryota; kingdom Viridiplantae; phylum Streptophyta; class Magnoliopsida; order Brassicales; family Brassicaceae; genus Cardamine; species Cardamine occulta. The sequence goes on from CM051375.1 coordinate 13,790,717, forward strand.
ACATCATCTTTCGATAAGTTCATTTTCCCATTCTTCCTGTGCCCTCCTCTCCTTTGATCAGATTCTCCTCTCTGTAATCCACCCGTTAAAACATATATGAATCATGGGGAAAAGATTGAAACCCAAAAGATGTTCAAAGAAGACAAACCTTCCTCAAGACAAAAGAGAGGTATAGATATGCAGCTTCCCGTTCATCAGCTGATAGTGTGCCTAAAAACAAAATTGGTCGAGTTAGTTATGTTTCTATCGCATTTTCTTACAATCAAACAGGTGACATGACGCGAGAATCTAGCAAAGGCTTACTCTGATCTTGGTTACCATCACCCAAAGCACCAAGCCTTCTCATGAGGTCCACAAACTCTGGCTTTTTCATATATTCATGGACAAACTCGTCGGAGTTCTTCACAAATACAATCTCTAAATCATACTATTCAAAAGTTCATGGAAAAGTATCACACTCACAAAGAAAAACTAGTTCTATTTTTTTGACAATTAGAAGGTTTTCAAGTTAACACAGCATCTAGAAATTACCTCTTCTGCTAAAGCCTTGAAGACGTTAAACGGCACAATCCATTCAGGGTAATCAACAGCATCCTACAATACATGTTACTATGTTATATTTACATTATAACCGCAAAAAATAATAGTAGTTTCTGGAAAAAACTACTAGAAATTTTATTTACATCTCTAAAGCTTCTTTTAACATGTTTAGGTTTCAGCAGCAGGCTAAGTTAATAACTCTAAGATAATTGTAGATGAATTAAGTACCTCAAGATGAGACACGTATTCGATACCAAAGGGGCTGCTAGATTTGAACCTCTGAACCATATCTAACGAAAGTAATCAGAATTGGAAAGAGAATACTTTCCGCCAAATAGTTATTAAGATAAATGCATAAAGCTAAGCAATTTGGTACAAAAGTACCAAAGAAATCTCACCTTTTGGGAATATTCTTCACCAAAACGAATCCAGTAGACACTATTACCAATCTCCAAACCATCAGCTGCGTATTCATTAGGCAACAAAGAACAGCTTCATTGGCCAAAGCCCATAAGCAATGAGGGAAAACTCGACGAAATGGATAAGAACTTTATGTTTTTAATTACAATAAGTTGAAATAACATAATGAAGATTCAGTTTGAAGTTGATAAGCACAAATCTATTTTTATAAAATCACAGCTTAAATTATCAGCAAAGAAGAAACAGTGACACTAGCTTGTGAGAAGGAAAAAATAACCTTCTCTAAGTTTTTTATAATAACATTCGCATCTGGCATTGTTCCCATAAAAACACCTCGAGGACGAAGTAAAGCTGAAACATTTGCCAAAGCTCGTCACGCACGTGCCTCATTAGTCCATAAGTAATGCATAGCAAACTACAATTTATACAATGACTTGGTAATTTTAGAATCCATAACTGCACTAGTTACCTCATTTCAACAAACGTTACTCGCATCAAACAAGATTCAATATGTCAGTGAGAATAACTAATATTGGCACAACCTAGTTACAAAGCCGCAGTAGATTCTCGCGACCAGTAAAACCAAATAATTATTATGTGAGATCATATGCAGATGTTGAATCTGATCCTATAAACTCTAATTCAAGAGTGAATTTACAAAATTAATCAACAAAGATCAAAATCCTACTCAATATAACTAACAATCCTCAAAATCTTTGCAGACAATCAAACATTTAGGCGGCAATTTTTAAACTGTTAAGAGAAATCACACCTTTTTATTTCACTCCAACAAAGAATTACAAAATCAACACTCAACGAGACTCTCGAAGAGCTTGATCCTACAGATTCATAGAGAAAATTCCACAATTTACCAATTGAAGTGAACAAACTCTCAACAATTCCCAAGATCAATTCTAAAACAATTGATAATCTCTCTAACTGAATTATAACAAACTCAGAAAGGGAAAAATAAAATAAAATAAAATATGACATTTCCTTCACCGTTAACGATCACCTGCAAGATATAAACACAAAATAAAAAAAAACAAGAAAAAGAAATCGTTCGGTTGCCACTAACAAATATAAATTGCGGCTAGACTTGTTGAGAGATAAAGAGTAAGAAAAACCCTAAATTTATAGTGGATAAGAAAATGAGAAGACAGTAAATTTTGGTGCCTTTACAATGTATGGCTTATCATCCTCCTTTGTTATCTTAAACATCAATCATATATTTGCTATGTGTAGGAAAACACTATCCCTGAAAGTGATTGGCGATCCCTTCCTTGGGTTATTTGACATAAATGGAAGGCCATGAATAGTTTGTCTTTGCAAGGAAGAGATTGTATTATGTTGTATTGGTTGAACAGGTCCGTGAGGAAGCTGGACACTGGTTCTCTGTTTTAGAAACCTCATGTACTATGAGTCACACAAACTTCCCACAAACTAAAATAAATTCAAATAATTAAAAAAAATTAGGTTTAATTTTTGTCGATAGTATCTCGTTTCTCTTTTCTCGCTTTTCTTGGACATCACTTTGAAATAATAAATTCTTTAATGGAAATAGAGCAAGCCCCTTGTGTACAATCGAGATTGCAAGTAAAAAGAGTGGGAGGGATCCACTACAAGAAGGTACAATTGATATGTTATGTTTTCAAGAATACATTATTAATTTATTTTTATCATTGTTAAAATATGCATATAACAGATATTATCTATCTAAAAAGATGAAAAGCATTTGCCAAAGTTAAAAATCATTATTAGTTATGTTTAAAATGTTTGATGCTATCTAAAATATATCTCATATACAAATATAATAGTTATTAATGTTAAAAAGGAAAAACAAAATGTGTATATAACAGATATTAGCTATCTACAAACCCCCATGATAAGACTACAATAGTTTTTGTGATAAAATCCTCCTAAAAAGTTATTCGAATTTTTTTTTCTTAATTTGTGGTGATACCTGGTGAAAAAGTCCTCCCTAATCTCATGGACCATTTGATACCTTTTCGAGGGTTTTTTATTTCCTCAACATAATCTACAAACTCTCTTCCTTTTTTTGTTCATAAATCTCTCAATACCAATCATTTCTTCTATTTGAAATCACATATCCATTTTTTTATTGGGTCAATTTTATAACAAAGAATTGTTTCTCTTATCTTAATCCTTTTGAGAGATACACTACTCTTTATGATCGTTAATATACTTAGAATCTCTAATTATGTAGCATGCATGATTTGTATTCATTTTTCTGGACGGTCTACCTAGTTTTGATATAAAAAATCCTTTGAATCATTCATGTCGTGTTGTTGTAAAAAATAGCACACACAACCTGATATTCCATCACTATGTCAGATATCGAAGATAATATATATAGAGATCTTCGGTAATATCAAGCAGAGGCTTCTTAAAGATGTTTATCTGTTTACTTGTAATTACGGTTCTACCATCCTGTCAAAGACCTGGGTTCATATATATTTCAAGTCAGATCCGACACCCTAATCTGCCTTTCTCTTTTTACGGATAAATAGATGATGTATTACGGTTGCTACAAGGACATTGGACCCGACCCACCCGTTTGGAGACTCACACATAGGTTATTATTTTTTATTACCAAAATGATTCCCTCCCTTTTGATGTTGTAGAATTTTATGGTTTTTAATTTATACATATTTCCTTTTATTGATTGTTTTGTGTTTTGTATATTCCAACATGAAATTGTGACAAAATAAATTTTTATGTGAGTTTTCATTGGAAAAGGTTTTATGTGCGAGAAAACCACGACTTGAACCTTATTCGAAATTAATTTATATTTGGACAATTAACTAGATGTTGAAGAAAGCTTATGTTAGTGTCCTAAATATGTAAATAGGCTTAAATTAGTCTTGTGTGTACGTATCTATACAAATTCTTTTGAATCTATGTGACCATATGTTGATTCCTTGCTATTCTATATTCACAGGATTTGGGACTAAAAACAATATGGTAAATAGTGGATCAGCTTGTAGGCAGTTTTGGATATCACCAGTATTTTGGCACTTACAACATACTTCGTAAATTACAAGTTTGAGACCATCTCATCATCTCGGTATGTCTCATTTTACACTCCATTTATGTCATTGTTTCTTTCACGAAGAAATAGTTCATTAGTGACTCAAGAAGTGACAGCAAACACTTAGTGTTGATAATAAATACTCAAAATAAACCTTTGTTCATCACCACCAAAAAAACAGAGATGTTAAATACCTATCACCATCCTTAGCTTCTCCTACCATGAAAAATACAGCAAAATGCATACAGAAGAGGAAGTTGTTTGCAAATTTACCTTTTTCATGATTAGCTTCTATCTGTAATGAAAAACTAGAGTAGAACCCGCGGTATACTGCGAGTCAATTTTTTTTATCATTATAACTAATATTTATATTTTACTGTTTAATATTTTTTGTTCAATTTTTCACATAATTTATAGATTTTTAGATTTGGTTTGTTTAGTTTTTGTAACTATTTTTCTTTTAGTTATATATAATTTTAACTTCATTAAATTATAAAGTGTTAGTGGCTTAGTGATGTTGGTTGTTTGACATATATACCCATTTCAATTTTTTGTGCAGGTCAATGTTTTCTTAATCATTGTAACAAATATTTATATTTTACTGTTTAATATTGTGTGTTCAGTTTTCTAGATAATTTTTAGATTTTTAGATTTTATTCTTTTAGTTTTTATAATTATGTTTCTCTATGTTATATGTATTTTCAATTTCATTAAGTTATAAAGTGTTAGTATTGTTGGTTGTTTGACGTATATATACATTTAAATCTTCTGCAAGTAATTCTTATGTCCAAGCATGCCCTTCTATGTCCAACATGTTCGTGGGCCGGTCCGCATATTTAATTTTTGTAATTTTAAATAAATAAATATTTTAAAAATAAAAATTAACAACTTTTTCAATAGAAATGTTTTAAATATTCTCTTCTTTTGTAAATATTCTAATTATATATATATGTATATAAACTCTTTATATTTCAAATATAACACATATTATATTTCATCAACTATATATAATTATTTATATATATATATATGTGATTTATTTATTTTTATTAAAACTGGTAGTCCGCAGGTCGATCCACCAATTCAAGGATAAAGCTTGCTAAAACTGTGGTCTACTATGGAGTTTTCCATGTGACCTGCTTTTTAATGGTTATAAAATTTTAACTTTATTAAATTATAAAGTGTTAGCATTGTTGGTTGTTGACGTATATGCTCATTTTAATATTTTGTAAGTAGTTTTTATTTCCAAATATGCCCTGCTATGTCCGACCGTTTAGCGGGGCAGCCTGTGGATTTAATTTTTATAATTTTAAAATTAAAATTAACAAATTTTAAAATATAAATATTTTAAATATTCTTATTTTAGAAATATTCTAATTTTATATATACAAACTCTTTTATATTTTTAAATATATCACATATTCTATTTCATCAACTATATACAATTATTAATATATGTACATATATATATATATATAAGTTATTTATTTTTATAAAAAACTGGTAGTCTATGGGTCAATCCGCCAATCCGCGAACAAAGCCCATTAACTCTGCGGTCCACTATAGGTTTGTTCATGTGATCCGCTGTTTAGTGGACATCAAATTTCAACTTCATTAATTTAAAGTGTTACTATTGTTGGTTCTTTGATTATATACTCATTTTAATATTTTGAAAGAAGTTCTTATGTCCAAGAATACTCTGATATGTCTAATGGGTTAGCAGGCCGACCCACGAATTTAATTTTTATAATTTGAAATAATTAAAATTAAAATTAAAATTAAAATTAAAAAATTTTAAATAGAAATTTAAGAATCATTTTTTTGTAAATATTCTAATTATATATATATAACTTTTTATATTTTTTAAATATATCACATATTATATTTCATCTACCATATATAATTATTAATATATATATATATATAATTTATTTATTTTTATTAAAAATTGGTAGTCTCCGGGTTGATCAGCTTTTTTCTTATTGATTAAGTAACATAAGTTCGTTTTTAAAAATTTGAATCACAATATATGCAAAAACAAAATTCTAAACTTTTATTCACTATATGTATTATATAATAATTCAAAATAATTTAAAAATAAGATGAAACAAATATGATGGGAGAATCAATATTCATTCTATTAAAATTGCAATATTAGAAAAATAAATAATTGAGTTTGGTTGTAAGAATGGTAAAGAATTAATTTATTCAATTTATTATTATTTATTTAGAAAGAACTACTAATATATAAATGGTATGAGTATCAAAAAAACAAATCAAGAAGAAAAATGTATGTTGTATATCACTACTACATATATAAATAGTCTACTAATATATAAATGTAGTATTTATATAAAATTTTATAGTATGAGTACCAAAAAAACCCAAAAAATGGAAGTGGCAACTAATATAAGCAAATAAAATGCATAGCCAAAAAAGAAAAAATGAAAAACATATCAAACTTAAATCCCACATGGAACATCATGGAAGGAGCTATTGAAAATTGTAAACTTATAAATCCTGCATGTTCTTGTTGCACACAAAATGAGTACAACGAAACCAAAATCCATTCAAGTTTTGGGCCTAAGATTTATGAAAAATTGGTATAGTACTGTTGTATATACCATTGGAAAATTACAGTTTTCACGATAAGCTTCTATCTGTAATTAAAAATACCATTTAGATGTTTCAAAGCAGTAAGCAATGAGAAAAATTGCAAATTTAGGGTCGAACAAGTAGATAATTTTCTTTCTCTGATGTGGATGAGGATGATTGAAATGGCATTGGCTTTCATAACCACATAAACCAGTTCTTAGATAAAAGACAATATTTATCACCATAACGGGTATATGTAGACTGATATACATAACTTCTAGGCTTAGTTTGAATCTTCTTAAGCTTTGAGCTTTAAAGTAACTAAGGTTGGACTTTAAAAGTATGTAACGTTTTTATCAAAAAAAAAAAAAAAAAAAAAAGAGTATGTAACTTCAAATACCTCATCCTCTTTGGTTGTTTGTCAAAGAGTTTCCACATATTATCACCCACCGTCCCACATTTTATCTCATCCTATAGTTTTAGTTTCAAATACAATACATCATCAAAACATGTTATATATTTCTAAACTATTATGTTTTTAAATGACTTACAGACCAGCTGGTGAGAGTGGAACTATTTTCTGGAATCCAAAATTTGATATATTATATGTTCCTAAAATTAGAATATCCAAAGCAACTGAATGTGTATTCTGATAGTGAAATTTTGTATTCGCTCCACCTCTATTAGCTATAACATCTCCTAAATAAATATGAAATTATTTAATTAGAGTATTTAAACAATTTTTTTAAATAAAATCATTAACGATACAATAATAATCACAAAATTAGGATAATTAAATAAAAAATTGTAAATAATATTCAAAACAATTATTACTTTTCACACAAAAAATATTCACTTTCTCTCTCTTATTAGTTATGGACAAAACTTTTAATTAATTATTTTACCCTCTAACTTTAAAATTAATATCTTCAAATATTCTAATTTTTACAATGCGTCAGAACGGATCAAGACAGATCAGAGCAGATACAGACAGATCATGACGGATCTCATATCAAATTTTTAATCATTGATAATAATTGATATATTGGAGTAAATCAAACAGTTATAGATTTTTTGAATAATGTGAAAATATATACATAACACAATTAAATTTTTACAGTGAAATTATATTATAATCTAACTTATTAAATAAATTTGTCAACAATATAACACATTACGTAATTATATATTATTAATTTTAATTAACACTACTAAGTCATATATAATAACAATAAATAATATACTATAAAATATAAAATAATTCTAATTTAAAACAGTAATAACAATCTATGACAATATAAACTAACAAAGTATGAAGTAAATATTTTCCTAGTTTGATATTTACATTAGAAAATATTTTTTAAATCTGGTAGGATATCAAAAACATATATTCCGTAAAGGTCTAACAAATTAAAACAGCTTCTTTTCATCTTAAAATGAAAGGAAAAATAGACTTGCCCAAAACAAATTTCTTGTACAACAAAAATCCTAGCGGCGGAGGACTTCAACTTCTTCACTTTTTTTTTTGTGAGTTAATTATATATTTATAACAAATATTGTTTAACATGTTTTGTTAATAAATTTTGGGTCATCTGTTATTGATTATATGAAAAAATTTGAAAACATAATTTTTAAACACGTATCGTAGTGTGGTTGGTCATTCATATTACATGATGATAGAAATTTATCCTTCCCATACGATTAAAAACGATTAGTTTCTATCATCATGTAATATGAATGGCCAATCATATCACGATACATTTGTAAAAAGTCCTTTTCAAAAAAATTTACCCTTAGCGAAAACTGATAACCAAAATTTATTAGCAAAAATGGTTTAACAATATTTTTTTATAAATATATAAATAACTCACACAAAAAGAAAAGAGAAGAAGTTGAAGTCTTTCGCCGCTAGGGTTTTTCATTTTTGTTGTACGTTATGAGCGATAAAGACGCCGATAATCATCACACACTTTATCTTACAAGCGGACGGATGGATAAAAGCTGCATTCAGAAAGAAAGAAAAGCTTTTCCATTTAGACGCCGATAAAGGTTCCAAGGGCATTTTCCATCGTCTATGGGTGAGATGAAGAATATTTCATTTCTTGATCTATCTTACAATAATTTCTCTGGAAAACTACGTAGAAGTTTTGTCACTAGTTGCTTTTTAGTAAGAACCCTGATTCTCTCTTACAACAAATTTAGCGGCTATTTTCTTCCCAGAGGAACAAACTTCTCTTCACTGCGTGTGTTGAGGATCGATACCAATTTATTTTCATGGAAGATCGGAGTTGGTTTACGTAGCTTCAGGTGCTATTCCAAGTTGGATATCTAAGTTATATTTTTTATATTACTTAACAATATCCAAAAATTTCTTAGAAGGTTCAAGTAAGAACAATAAAAATCCAAATCAAAAAGAGAAGGGTTTGAAAAGCGGGAACTCATATATTCTTTGAAACGAACTTGTTTCGGGATTTCTTCTTGTAACTGCATCAAAATCAAGCCAGGCATACCTACTTATATGTACTAGACCATGAGCGTATCAATAGCCTATACTCTTATTCACGCAATCACAAAGAACTCCCAGAATTAATGAACTTAATCTTTTTGACATTCATTAAAATATATGTGTATTCTCACAAAGGGAATAATCAAACATATCAATGGTCTTGATAATAAAGTTTTTGGTGGTGGCTCAAGTGTTTAGGATATCATAGCAAATCTAAATATGCAAATCATTATGCAATATCACAGTGAGACGAAGACCAAATATTGGTACACAACCTCACGAACGTCAGAATCTCTGTAAAGTCCTAAAAATATACCAAGTGAGATGCTTTGGTGCCTAACATACATATTAAGACTCTAAATAGACTTTACTCTGGTTCCTTCTTTGTCTTCTTTCTTCTTATTTAATTTTTTAATGAGAAGGGGAAGCTGGAACCGGTTATAGGCTAAATTTCTGCACCAAAGACAAACTCAAAAACATGTTTGACTTATGTAAAGAGAGCATTAAATGTTACCAGAGATCCTCGGAACAGAAAGCTTTGTCGGTCCGTATAATCCATGGTTTTTTCACATGAATTCCTATAATAATGAAGGCACAAGAAACACATGAGGTATTGAAAGATGGTTTTAGGTAAGGGTGAGGTACTAGACTAAAGATGAGTCTAGCCATTCAAAGTTAGCAAGAGTGGTAAAAAAGGGTGAAAAGAAAAATATGAATGTAGTATCCATGAAATGGTTAACATCTTCATAGTTCCATTTAATAAGGCTAAGTTCAATCATTTAAGTTTCAAAGTGATAGAAACTTTCCTGATTGATGATTATGCCTGTGGTCTTTCCTATATTCGGTTCTGACACCGAACAAAACTAGAGTACGTCTTCAGAAAGTTGTCCCAAAATAGTTGTTCCTAGAAATCCTCATAGTTTCCTCATTTTCACTCAATAAAACTAAAAAATGACTAAAAAAATGATAAATCAAAATCAAAAATAAATGTTAGAACACACATTAGTAACATAAAGAATATCCTCACCCATACTTAAATTACACCATCCCGGAGTAAAAATAAATCAAAGGAAAGATACACATAAATAAAAAGTTAATAAAAATCCTAAAAATGAAAGAAAAAAGAAAGAAAAATAAATACATAGTTTCGGTAAAGCAACATATCGATCGGTAATCACAGCATAGCGATCGGTTCAAGTGTGGATTTACACCGATCGATGGTAAACAAGCATCGATCGGATGGGGTGCAGCGAGATTACTTGTCCGAGTTTGTCGGCTGTCCTGGATCTCTCATGAAGCGAGAAAATCAAAAATCATGGATAGAAGAGTCAGAAGAACTCATCGATTCCGTGCTCATAGCATAAATAACTGGCGCTGGCTGCATGGAATATGAGGGTCAATGAACTATGTGTCCCCCTCAGTATCCCCAGAAGAATCTAGCAAGTTATCCTCAATGTCCATACGCTGGCACTCGTCAACTGGTGGAGCCAAAACACAGCAAGGTTTGATCTTGTTGAAGATCCCTAATCGCAACCATAACATACATTTTTTCTTCTGTATACTCTCATACATCATTCGTCTGTACTCAGAATCATCGTAATACTCTAAAAGAACTGGGGTGATGAAATCGGACTCGTCAAACTCAACAGAGGTGCTGGGAAGAGGTAGAGGCTCTGGGAAAACTGTCATGGGATGGTCGCTGAGTAGGTGAACGTGCAAGTAAGTGGGAAGCATGTCCCCTAGCTGGACGAGGACAGAGAGCAGCAGAGGGAGGCATGACATCTACTTGTGGTCTGGAAGTGATGGTTGTGAGCTCTAGTGCAGGTAGCGTCAGAAACCTGTAGACTCCCTGGTGGTCTTGAAATTGAAGAACCGTGTGTCCACGTACCAGGATCAGGGCTTTCTGTAGATAGTCTCTGGCAAGGAAACATATCATGTGCTCAAAGATAGGCGGTGGAGACTCGAAACCGAGGCAAACTAGAATAAGCGTCACCAGACTACCATGATGTGCCTCTTTCCTCTTGGTCATGACCAACTTCTTTACTGCATTAAACTCAGCAGCTAGCAAAGCTCTAAAATCAACAGCATGAGGCACACCAAACTCCGCATCAGTAAGATCATCTAGAACTCTTTCACACCCTCACGCAACATCTATAACTTGGAGACCTTGATGGCCCCAACCTCATGATGGTTGAAGATAGTGTTGCTGATGAACTTAGCAACACTCCTCAACACTGGGCTGCGTATCTGCGCTTGTTTCCAAGCACCGGAAGGATATATACTTGATCCAATCGTAGCCTAGATTGCATCAGTGTCATAAATTACTTCAGCATCTCGTTCCCGTCTCTTAGGAAAACCATAGATCTCATCCACCTGATGAATGTACCACTTTGGATGTCATCCTACAATGAAAAAACTGATCCAACCCGTAGATGCATCACAAATCCGCTTGGGGTAGTGGACTGTGACAGTAGCCAGAAACTCATCAGCAAGCTTCTTGTGCTGATTCCAAGAGTTAGTATGGAAACCTCAGAACCCAATGGCTTCAAGGACCCGATGCACCTTATCCTTGATACCCATTTCCTCGAATATCTGATCCAGCAGAAACCACATAGGATGGAGTTTGCAGTTCTCCATCTGTGCGGTGCATGCTATATCCTCATCAGTGAGGTTACCCTCGTGTGTGGCCATTGCTCGCGGCAGAGCAGGCTCTAATGGTTGTGAACTATAACCTTTGGTATGTGGCATAGTTTAGGAGATCGATGGTGGGTATATGATAATCAAAAAGTGCTTAAAAAATTGATTGAGGGAGATATGAATGTGTGAAGTTTTGAAGCGTTGAGTAAAAATGGAGGAAGAGGAAGAAGAAGGAGAAGAAGTCTCAAAAATCCTTCTAGTGCAAACCGGTTTAGTCTGGTTCAAACCGGATTAAACCGATTTAATTTTAAACATACCTGGATCTATTACCGATCGGTACCATAGTCGATTCATACCGATCGGTGACAGTGTGTGCACCGATCAATGAAACTTTTCGGAGCACTCATAAAATTTGCATCTTTTGCGTTTGGAGCAATTCGTGCATCACTTAAGATTTTTACAAAGTGGAATATTTCGAGTGAAAACCATTAAAATCAAAAATATCCCAAAAAACAAATAAAAATAATTATAATAAGTATTCAAATCTTTAAACAACAATAAATAATCAATAATTAAATAAAATTAATAGGTTGTCTCCCATTTAGCGCTTATTTTATATCTCTACCTTGACGTTGATATTGCTCAGCTTGATGCTATGCTCTCTGGTTCTTTTAGTTCGGGGGCGTTGAACGGAATCTCCTGTTTAATTTTGAGGTGATTGGCTCCCAGAGTAAGGACGTGGTAGAAGACTCTACTGTTAATGAAGGTAAGTGACATCCACTTTCTTGGTCAATCCATGTAAGCTCCAACGGTATAGAAGAAATTCCTTCCAAGAAGAATCTTTGGCGGGAAACAAGTTTGTAATTCTGAGCTGGTCAGCAATGATGGAAGACATCAAGTTACATGTAGCTCCAGTGTCGCAAAGACATTTTGCGAAAAACCTCCCTCCAATCTTTTTTCATGTTGAGTTCTGGTTCCAAAAGTGCTTGATTTGCTCTATTTTGGTCCTTCTTATCCAATCATCTTGGAAAAATCTTTGAGACAAAAAATGGTAGAAATATGCTTGAAAAGCATCAAGATTGCAATAAACACTTATTTAAAACCTATTGAAACGATAGTAAAAATGGGTAAAAATACTGTGGTATTAGTGGCAGAACAGTCACAAATCCAAAGAGCGATCCAAGTGGTTGACTCATTGGGGAAGTTGAAAATGTTACACTTGGAGAATTTGAGAACAAGCGAGTTGGGTATTAAGTCCTGGGTCACCTACAACGATTGAATCAAAGCAAGCGACATACAAATTATGAGATTCGTTGAGTGATATTTGGGTTGTTTGCAAAGTTGTTAGGCTTTCCTCCAGATTCTGAAACGAGTAACCAGAGAGTTGGTAGCCTCCTACTACTTGGCATTTGCCCAATTTTTTTTTTTTAACTAGCCCAATTCTGCTTATCTCTATTGACAATTGCGATTTATGATGATTCAAAAATTATACAGGAATTGAAAGCCTAGTGTTTCCACACACGACAGCAAAATATGAATACAAGAGTTGAACACTCAAGAAATTTTTTTATTAGTGGGTTTAAACTTTTAAAAAAAAATCTAAATCGAAAAGTGTAAAAAATAGCTAGATTGGGAGATTAATGTGTTTAAAAGTGTATTGTATCTCCTATGTATTTGAAAAATCAAGAGAAATTTGTCACTTTGATCTCCTTCTATTTATACATAACTTATAAGAATGTTTTGTAATTATTGGAATAACTAGATAGTAATCCGCGCTGTGCAGCGTGGGAAAATATTTGCATAAATTTTGGTTTGCTATTAGTATTTTTTATTTGATTTACTCTATGTTTTATAATCTTATATATTTAATTTACTATATGTCATACTCCGATCTAGACGCGTAGTCAGATTAGTAAATCCGACGATCTGAGACTAATTTGTTTTGGATCCAATGTTAAAATTTGTTGGATTATACTCTTATCTTTTTCTAATCAGTTTTGGATCCTATACTCCGATCTAGACCTGCAATAGGATAATCTTATATACTTAATGATTTGGTAATTCTTTTTTTTTTTTGTTAAATATAATTGGTGATAATCAATGAGATTTTACTACCTTCAGACAGTAAAGTTCTCTACTTTGTTTTCATTAACCTTTGAATCCAAAAACTTTGGTGTTTTTCATATTTTGTATTAGACAATTTGGAATCTGGTATTTATGTGTGTTTGTTTGTTTTTTTTGCATAAATTTGTTTTGAAAAAGTGATAGCTCTAGCTTAAAAGATATCTCAAGCTATTCATTCATTTGACCGGTAAGCAATATAGTTCATTTATTTATATACTTGATGCTGTAAAGTATTAATTAGAATAGAAAAGATAAATTTAGATTGAATTTTTTTTTATCTCGTCTTGTACATCATCACACTATAAATAATAGTAATAAAAACAAAAATTCGAACGCCTGCCTTGTTACATTTTTTGGGCTTCAGATACAATATTTATCTTGTTACATTTTTTAGGCTACAGATACAATATTTGGTTTGTTACATTTTTGGGCTTTAGATAAGATATTTGATATGTTAATAAAATCAGTAATATTTGTGTGTTCGGACTGTTACCTTTTGAGTCCAAAATTTTCAAAAGAAACCGGGTCGCATAAGATCCGCATGTTTTTAAGAGTGGGTTGAATAAACTCTGGACATTTTTAACCTTGCAGGAAAATTTTGATTGGTCGTGAATGTATAAAAATTAATGGCATTTTCTGTAATAGACACATCACACTATTAATTATTTTACTTTTAACATTACTCAAATTGTTGAAAATAATTAATTATCCAACAAAAACATTTTAATATTTTTTTCTACTTTTACCGATTTAGTACCAACTTACCACACACATATATATATATATATGTGATGTTGTAAGGCATGTTAAAGAAGTGAAGTGAACAGAAACTTGTTCTCTCACCTACGTCTCTTCTCTAATTCTTCCACCTTTCAAACATATATATATATATAAATATATATACATATACATCTTTCCACTATATTAATATATAATAATATATTTTATTATACGTTATCAGTACGACTTGCTTTAATACCAAAAATGTGAGATTTAATTTATGTTTTAATTTATGTTTAATTTATTTTCTGGTCACAGAAAGATAGGCTTTGCCTTCTCCGTTTATATGTTATTTCGGGAAGATAGACGCTGCCTTTTCCAAACGGATCGTTATTGGAGGCTATGCCTTTTTACGATCATAATCATATGGTAAGCTCTGCCACCTCAAACGGCTTATGATCATATGGTAGACTATGTCACCTTAGATCAGTACCTTATTTATAATTAAATGTCCAGAAGAAATTTATTAAAAAAGTTCTAGAAGAACTCTATGTCCAGAAGACATACATGAAAAATTCTCGAATATCTACATAATAAATTTGTCCAGAAGACAAATACACTTTAAAATTATTGTTCTTTTAATTTTTATTAATTATCATAAATTATTTGTTGTTTTAATTTATGCTTACAAATTTTAAAATTTTATCATGCCATTTAAATTTGATTTTTTTAAGTTGAATTTTAATTAAATTTATGCTTAATAAATTGTTATACAGTTATCATGTCAAATTTAGCAAAACTTGAGATCGCTGCCCTTTATATATCTGGAAATAATTATATGAGGTGGACAGTTGCAGTAAGGATGCATTTAAAAGGAAGAGAGCTCCTTGATACCATCGATAAATCAAAGCCAATTCCAGAAGAGAAAAAGGCTAATGCTATGATATTTTTAACCCACCATATCCATGATAGTTTAAAAGATGAATATATGACAAAAGAAGATCATGCAGATCTTTGGTAATCACTCAAAGATAGGTTCGATCAGCAGAAATATGTGATCTTACCGAAAGCTAAACATGAGTGGTTGAATCTCTGGTTTCAAGACTACAAAAATGTTAGTGAATATAATTCTGCTTTGTTTGAAATTACTTCCAGGATAATTCTACGTGGAGAGAAGATAGGTGATTATGATATGATCGAGAAAACTCTCCAAACTTTTCATCCTGGAAACGTAATCTTGCAGCAATAATACCGGGCGAATGGATACCAGAAGTATTTAGAGTTGATGCAAGTTCTATTGGTAGATGAACAAAATAATGAACTTGTGATGTTAAACCATCAAACTCGTCCTACTGGATCAGCTTCATTCCCAAAAGCGAATGTTGCATCATCCAATTATAATTATGGACGAGGGTGCAGTCGAGGTTATGATTGTGGCCGTAGACGAGGAGGATATGGACGTGGACAAGGAAAAAGGTTTCTTCCTAATGATTTCATCGCTGAAAGAAGTAATAAAAGGTTCAAAGGGAATAAAGTTGGTCGTGTGACAAATAAGCAGCATGAAAATGCTTGCTGCAAATGCGGATTGAAAGGACACTGGTCCTGTACCTGTCGTATGCCTAAACATTTGGCCGATCTGTATCAAGAATCACAAAAGGCTAAAGAAAAAGTAAATGAAACCAACTTCATTCATGGCGACTCTGGACCTTCTTTCGATGGCTTAAATGATGATACATCTCTCGATATTGCTGATTTTGTAGTTGATCCTGAAGTCATCAATGAGAAACCAGATGATTAAGATCTTCTCGAAAAATAAACTATGACATGATGGTTGTTAATCTTCCTGAAGAAGAAAATAAAATAAAACTCATAATATTTTAGTTGTGTTTTTCTAATTTTATTTTGCTTGTTGTAAGATAGTTTTATTGTAATATAAACCTTTTGGTTTTATTATATTAATGTATCTTTTATGAATATTCTTAAATTTAGAAAACGTAAATCTTTGACATCAGGGATGGAGACATATGTCTGGCAGACAATGCTACAATGCACACAATAATTAAGAATAAAAAGTATTTCTCTTCTCTTAAATTAAAAGATTTCACTAGAAGCGTAAATAGTATATCTGGTAATGCAAAAATTAATATGGGCTCCGGAAGAGTCAGTTTTTCAATGTCAAGGGGAACAAATTATTTTCTCCCAAATCTTACATAAATTTGTTAAGTTTCAGAGATATCCGCAGAAATGGATATCACATAGAAACTATGAATAAGAATGGCATTGAATATCTTTGCATTACATCGATTATTTCGGAGCAAAAACGAATATTAGAAGAGCTAGCAGCTCTATCCTCCTGAATATATTCCAAAAAGATAAATATGATTGAATGCTATGTTACTGTAAACTCGAAGTTTATAAGTACATTCAAAATCTGATATGAACATTTAGGGCATCCTGGTTCAGTCATGATGAGAAAAATTATGGAAAATTCAAATGGCCATCCATTGAAAAACCATAAGATTTTTCAATCGAGAAAATTTTCATGTAATGTTTGTTCTCAAAGAAAACTAGTAACTCGACCGTCACCAGCTAAAATAGGGAATGAATCTCCAGTATTCTTAGAGAGAATACATGACGATATATGTGGGCCTATTCACCCAAAATACGGGCCATTTCGATATTTTATGGAATTAATTGACGCAACCAGCAGATGGTCACATGTATTTCTATTGACTACACGAAATACGGCTTTCGCAAGATTCATTGCCCAGATAATTAGGTTGAGAGCACAATTCTCTAATTATACAATAAAGAAAGTGAGACTTGATAATGCTGGTGAATTCACTTCAAAAATCTTCCATGACTATTGTATGTCAATAGGAATTGATGTTGAACATCCGGTCCCGCATGTTTATACACAAAATGGCTTGGCTAAGTCTTTGATTAAACGGTTACAACTTATTGGTAGACCGTTAATATTGAGAACAAAGCTCCCAATTTCAATATGGAGTCATGTAATTTTGCATGCTGCTGCACTAGTTCAAATACAGCCAAGTGCATATCATAAGTACTCCCCAAAATAATTAGCATATGGCCAGGAGCCAGATATATCTCATCTCCGAGTTTTTGGGTGTGTGGTTTATGTCCCTATAGCTTCGCCAAAAAGAACAAAAATGGAACCACAAAGGAGATTGGGAATATATATCGGGTATACATCACCAAGTATAATTCGTTATCTTGAACCGCGAAATGGTGATACATTTACGGCACGTTTTGCCGATTACCATTTTAATGAAGATGAATTCCTAGCGTTAGGGGGAGGAATTAAAGAACTTCCAAAAGATATTATATGGTGCACATTGTCGCTGTTGTATCTTGATCCTCCTACGAAACAACGTGAACTGGAAATTCAAAAAGTTGTACATTTAAAGAATATGGCAAATCAATTACCAGATGCATTCACTGATACAAAAAGGGTGACAAAATCATATATACCCGCTGCAAATGTTCTAGAAGAACAAACTGATGAAAAAATAGTACATGAACCCAAAGTTCAATTGATAAGGGGGAGCCTAGTGAGATCAAAGGATAAAAATCCCTGAAAGAAAAAAAATTGGGAAAATTAATGAGACTGGTCCAAAAGAACCAAATACAAATAAAAGTCCTGAAGACGAAACTGATTTAGAAAAATATGAGATTTCCATCAACTATGCTCAAAATGGAAAAGTATGGGCTAGAAATGAGATAGAAGATGATGATGGAATTTTCTCATTCTCTATATCCATGGAAATTGATTATGAAAGTGATGATCCAGATCCAACGTCCATATTAGAATGCCAGAAAAGATCTGATTGGAAGAAATGAAAAATGACCATGAAAACTGAGTTAAACTTCCTCAATAAAAGAAAGGTTTTTGGACCTATCGTCACAACACCCGAACATGTAAAACCCGTTGGATACAAATGGATTTTTGTTTGGAAAAGAAATGAGAAAAATGAGGTAACAAGAAACAAAGCCCGACTTGTTTCTCAAGGATTTTCTCAAAGGCCAGGAATTGATTATGAAAAAACATATTCTCCGGTTATGAATGCAATTACTTTCAAATTTTTGATGAGCTTAGCGGCATCCAAAAATCTAGAAATGTATCTAATGGATGTTGTGACTGCATGTCTATATAGATCACTTGATAATGAGATATATATGAAAATCCCAGAAGGATTAAAAATGCCTGAAGCATTTAGCTCAAAAGGTAAAGAAATATGTTCAGTCAAATTACAGCGATCACTTTACGGATTAAAGCAATCCGGACGCATGTGGTATAATCGCTTAAGTGAATTTTTTTGAGTAAAAGATATACCAACAATACGATATGTCTTTGTGTATTTATTAAAAAATATTTACTTGGATTTGTGAACATCGTTGTATATGTGATGATCTGAACATAATTGAAACTCAAAAATATTTTGATGATATCAGAACTCATATGAAAGAAGAGCTCGAAATGAAAGATCTTGGACAGACAAAATTTTGTCTTGGACTCCAGATCGAGCATCATCGAGATGAAATTTTTATACATCAATCAAATTATACGAAAATGATCTTAAAACGCTTTTATATGGATAAAGCGACTCCTTTGAGTACTCCAATGGTCAATAGATCGCTTAATGTTGATAAAGATCCATTTTGATCTTGTGAGGATAACGAAAAAGTATTAGGTCTTGAAGTACCTTATATGAGCGCTATTTTCAAATTGTACCCGACAAGATATAGCATTTTGCTATAAATTTACTTGCAAGATATAGTTCATCCCCACGCGCAGACATTGGAATGGAATAAAAAATATTTTTTGTTATCTTCAAGGAACGATTGACTTGGGATTGCACTTTTGTTTTGGGGCAATCTCTGATTTGCAATGGAAGGAAAGCGTTTTTTGGGCCAATACTTGATATGGGTGATATTACTGTTGGGGCAGCTACATAGATGCAGAAGTTGTTTTGAGAAAGAAATGAAAGCTTTGTTAGATCTCAAGAAATACTTGATGTCAGGGAGTCGAGAATCAGAACTCGACTATGTTCTGCCTTATTTGAACTCGAATAAATCTCCAGCAAAATTTGATGTTTATGCAAAAAAAACTTGATAAATATATGTGAAAAAAACTAAGAACATTATCGTTGAAAAGTCCATGGAGGAAACGAATTAGCGAAAACACCTAGAAAGAGTGAATAAGAAAATTTAAATTAAACTAAATTTTAAAAAAAGATTGTTAAAGTTTATTTAATTTAATTTAAAAAACTTTCCTTATTTAATCTCTCTGGTGTTTTCACTAATTCGTTTGCAAAATCGATAAAAATACAACGTAGAAATTTTGAATGGCCCAGTTAACTTAACCAGTTGACCTGACTTAACTTTTTTTTTTTTTTTTTTTGATAAAGGGCTTGACTTAACTATATGATATGAATCTTCAGCCACACACATATCATACGATGCTGGTAGTTTCTATACGACCTTGACTTGGTCTATAAAGTAAACAGTAGCGATCACTAACTTAACGCGTGTCACATGACTTTTAAGTGTTTTTATTAAATGAAACTTTGGCTTTTCAAAATATACGAATACGATTTGCATTGAACTCACACCCAAATTGCTTCGGAGTTTAATTCATTTGCTTCTTCTTTTATTTATTAATCTCTGATTTGCAATGGAAGGGAAGCATTTCTTGGGCCAATACTTGATATGGGTGATATTACTGTTGGGGCAGCTACATGGATGCAGAAGTTGCTTTGAGAAAGAAAGGAAAGCTTCAATGGATCTCAAGAAATACTTGATGTCAGGGAGTCGAGAGTCAGAAATCCCTTCTTGGAATAATGACACAAAGAGCGATTGTTGCCGGTGGGAGGGCATTACGTGCAATCGTACAAGCGGGCAGATTATCGGGCTTTCCATTGTTGCTTTCTATAATGAGAGTTTTCTCCTAGATCTTTCGTTACTGCATCCCTTTGAAGAGGTTCGAAGTTTGAAGTTATCATTAAGGAAAGTCAATGGCTTCATTGATAATGTTGAAGGTATACAAGGTTTTTCAGGGTCTAATTACTGTTGTGGTCTCTATTTGGAAACAAAATTTTCTAATTATTTGAAACTACTTAGTTACTCTTTTAATTCCATTTTGCTAAAAAAACATATCTGAAATTAGTGAAATAAATAGGGTGGGATACTTATTTTTTGTATACTCTGTTAACAAGATTTTTGTTTGCAGGTTATAAAAGCTTAAAGAAATTAAGAAACCTGGAGATTCTGGATCTTTCTTCAAATAGTTTCAACAAAAGCATATTTCCCTTTCTCAATGCTGCTACATCACTTAAAAGTCTTTCTCTTCGGAGTAATTCAATGGATGGCCATTTTCCTTCTCAAGGTATGTTTTTCCATTTGTAACCTATGATGTATGTTTTGTTAGGAACTTAGGTCATTTGGTTTATGCCATATGCCCATATCCGTATTCAATAGAGGTATCATGTTTTGTGTCTCTTTTTCTTGGTTGGCTCATCTCAAAAATATGAAAGCTCTGGATATAAGTTACAATGGTTTTTTCTAGCGTAATGGAATTGCAAGGCAAGCTTGCTTTTATATCTTACTTTCATACATATGGAGATGTACAACATAACATTTTCTGTATAAGAATGAATTAACGAGACGTATACGATTATTATTTCTCTTATTATTCTTAATATCTTGTTCTTTTCCAAATTGCAGTAGTTTGTGAAATGAAGAATCTGCGAGAGCTTGATCTCAGAGGAAATAATTTTGTGGGCCAGCTTCCTCTTTGTTTAGGTAGATTGAACAAGCTACGGGTTCTTGATTTCTCATTTAACCAATTAAGTGGAAATCTACCATCAAGTTTCAACAGCCTTGAATCCCTCGAATATCTATCATTGTCCGATAACAACTTCGGAGGCTTATTCTCACTCGATCCACTCGCCAACCTCACAAAGCTTAAGGTGTTCAAACTTTCATCAACATCTGATATGTTACAAGTCGAGACAGAGAGTAACTGGGAGCCAAAATTTCAACTGATTGTTGTTGTACTACGAGTTTGCAGCTTGGAGAAAATCCCTTCCTTTCTTGAGTACCAGAAGAACTTGCGTCTAATTGATTTATCAAGCAACAAATTATCAGGAAACATTCCTATCTGGCTGTTGGCTAATAATCCTGAACTTGAAGTATTACAGTTGCAGAATAATGTATTCACAAACTTTCAGAGGCCTACAATAGCGCATAAGTTGCAGTTCTTCGATTTTTCAGCGAATAATATTACTGGAATATTCCCCGATAATATTGGTCGTGCGCTTCCAAATCTGGTACGAATGAATGGCGCAAATAATGGGTTTCAAGGGCCTTTTCCATCATCTATGGGTGAGATGGTAAACATTACATTCCTGGATCTATCTTATAATAACTTCTCTGGGAAGCTACCTAGAAGCTTTGTCAGGGGTTGTTTTTCACTAAAACAACTGAAGCTCTCTCACAACAAACTTAGCGGCCTTTTTCTTCCAAGAGGAACAAGCTTCACTTCACTGGAGGAGTTGAGACTGGATAGCAACTTATTTATAGGGAAGATCGGAGTTGGTTTGCTTAGCTCCAACAATACATTGTCAATTCTTGACATGTCCAACAATTGTCTCGTGGGTGCTATTCCAAGTTGGATATCTAACTTATCTTCTTTGAATTACTTATTGATATCAAAAAATTTCTTAGAAGGTACACCACCACCCTCTTTGATGGCCATGCCCTCTCTTTCGTTTCTTGACTTATCTGAAAACCTATTATCTGGAAACTTACCGTCACATGTGGGTGGGAATTTTTGGGTCCAGTTGTTCCTAAACGACAAAAACTTCACAGGGCCGATTCCAAACACATTCTTGGAGCGTGTCAAGACACTTGATCTGCGGAACAATAAACTCTCTGGTAGTATCCCACAGTTTCTCGATACCTAGACGATAAGAATTCTTTTACTGAAGGGGAACAATTTAACAGGATCTATTCCAAGGCAGCTTTGCGATTTAAGCAAGATCAGACTTTTAGATCTTTCAGATAACAAGCTTAATGGCTTAATACCTTCATGCCTCTATAATTTATCATTTGGACCAGGAGGAGATAAGAATGTGGAGGTAGGTGTAGCCATATCGTTAAGGTGTGAGTTGAAATTTTACAAATCCACATTTGGGCAAGAGCATTTCTGTGTAGAATCCTTTGAGTTTGAACAAATTGAAATAAAATTTGCAACGAAGCAAAGGTATGATTCTTATTTTGGAGCACTTGAGTTCACCGATTCCATACTTGATCATATGTATGGAATGGATCTGTCAAGCAATGGATTAAGTGGGGTTATCCCAGCAGAGCTTGGAGATCTCTTAAAACTTCGAGTCATGAATTTATCTCACAATTTCTTGTCAAGTTCAATACCATCGAGCTTCTCCAATCTGAAGGATATTGAGAGCCTTGATCTTTCTCATAACAAGTTGCAGGGAAGCATTCCTCAACAGCTAACCAGCCTTACCTCTCTTGCTGTCTTCGACGTATCTTACAACAATTTATCAGGAATCATTCCCGAAGGAAAGCAATTTAATACCTTCAATGAGAAAAGATACATAGGCAATCCTCTTCTTTGTGGACCACCGACCAATAGAAGTTGTGAGACTAAGAAGAACACAGAGGAAGCAGAAAATGAAGGAGAAGAAGAAGACGATGAAGCTCCTATTGACTTGTTGGTCTTCTACTTTAGTACTGCTTCAACTTATGTGGTCGCGTTGATAAGCATTCTTGTACTTATGTGCTTTGATAGTCATTGGCGTCGAGCATGGCTCCGCATTGTCGACGCTTGCATCGCCTCAGCAAAATGTATGTTTTCTTAAAGTCATTTCAGCTCTGTTGTTACTATTGTGTTTCTGTAAGCATGTATAATTTGCATACTGCTTTACCTTACTATGGACAAATCTCTCTTGGGTAATGACTTGAAGTGTTAAAATATTCGATCTATATTGTTAAGGAAAACCAATTCTTTTTCTTGCCAAGAAAAGTTATAACAAATTTTCTGTTTGCTTTCTCTTTGCTTGATTCCTTAACAAAGGAAGGAAGCTTAAGTCTTCGTAAAATCAAGAATTCAAAGGTTTAGATTTTTATTTATTGAATTATAGGGAGAAGGTCTTACAAATCAGCGATACTCTCTATTTCTTTTTCTTACTTTCCTTAATTTATCAGTTTTGTAGAAAGGCCTTCCCTTGACTTGACTTTACTTTTGACTCTGTTCAGAAAACTCAGTGATCAAATCATCCAATATGTCAATCTACCTGTCAGAACTATGGTCGTATTGAAATTATCTCTCAAAGATACAACCTGGTTGAAGTGCCAGACATGTACACTCACCATTTTGAATTCTCTTTTTGGCCAGGCGTCAAAGTTGTTTACAAAATATCTCTGCTTTCATCAAAACAAAGATCTTGTTTATTGTAGCACAAGTATACTAACTAACTAATTCACCCTGCGGCTTTGGCCATCTTAGCCTCTCCTCCGCCTATTTCCTTCACCATCACCTCGCATCCGCTGATTTGTAAGACCTTCTCCCTAGAATTCAATAAATAAGTTGTTTAGATCGTTAAACGAAGTTGTTTATGTAAACTCTTCTATGAACTTGTTTAGATCGTTAAAAGACTACCATCCTTCTTCCACAGCTACTTTAGCAATCTCTGCCAGCTTCTTTGCCCGCCTCCGCCTCTTCCCCAAGCAACACCTCCCTCACTGAATCATCCACTTTCTCTCTGCTAATGAAATCTCCCATAGTCCATTTTTAGGCACTTACGAAACCAATTTCTTGTTGCAGACTTACTCCGCTCCAACTGGTCACGTTACGGTTGACCTTGCAGTCACAATGGGTCACAAATTGTCATCCTTTTCCCTTTCTGATATATTCCGGTTTTGATACCTTCTAACCATGATTTTTAGAGTCTTTTAGAGTATTTAATTTGTTTACATTTCTTCTTCAGAGTCTTTTAGTCCTCTATCGAGTCTTTACAGGTTTTAGGTTGTTTTGGAATGAAAATACGGATTTGGAGATGAATGATCATGCTAAAACTTTAGAAGTTTGCTAGAAGTTTGCTATCCGATGAAAGGCTTCCCATAAACCTAAATTTTTTATTATTTTTCGAGATGATTATGTTATAATCTCAGTTTAGTTCTTCACGTTTTGCAGATCTTCAACCTAAATTGTTTGAAGAAGAGTAATTTGATCTGGATTACTCTGATCTTCTCACCTTCGCCATGGAAGATCAGAGTAAAACCTGATCTTCAACCTAAATTGTTTGATGGAAATCATCCTCGAGATCGTTTCTTTTGCTGGGCCTGTTTTGACGTTGTAAAACCTGATCCATTTCGGCTCAATGGTTTAAAAGCCCAAGATGTGTAGATGGAAAACATAAGCAGAAGATGATAGCCGACGTTGATAGAAGCCCAAGATGCGTAAATGGGCTCTTATGAAAGACCCAAATTGTGTAATTTATTTTTCTATAAACCAAAGGTTTAATTGTAATATCTAATTAATTGTACATGTTTATATTTAATATTAAAATTTTAAAAATGTTAATTTTTTCCGTAAATAATAAAGAAATGGATTCATAAATATAATATAACTAGATTAGGACCCGTCCGATGGACGGGTATTTCAAATTTTATAAATAAATTAAATTTAGATAAAATTAATAAATTAAATTACTAATGAAATATCATAAATTATTTTAGGTAAATAAGTATAAAAAAAATTTCCATAGAGAAAATAATTATTTGCATAAGTTTTTTTATACATTAATAAATTAATTTAACTTTATATATTACAATTATATTATTAACATATTAAAAATTTATACTACGTCAAGTAGTTTTTGGTTCAATTTTTTTTTTTCATCACTACCGTGTGAAATAGGTCTTGAGAAAATAGCGGAAATCAAAAAATCGAACTAAATCCAATCCGAAAAAGGTACCAAACTTAAATCCAAAGCGACAATAATTAGATTGGGTCTTCGACATCTATATCCGAATAACTGAACTGAGAACCGAATAGATAGCTAAAATATTCAAAATAGAACTATATACCCAAAAATATAAATACTATATAAATTTGATATAATCCATTTACCCTATAATTATAAGCCAAAAAAATATAAATTATTTTTAGACCAAAATATAAATTAATTTTAGACCAAACTATAAATTATTTTTAGACCAAAATAACCAAAATATCCAAACTAACCAAAATATTTAAAAATTCTTAGTTATATTTGGGAAAATTCAATCAAACGTTATTTATATTTAAACCAAATTTTATTCATTTTTCTGATATTTACGTACCTAAAACTGACTCAAACTGAGATGGAACCGAACTGAACCAAAAATATAAATACAGAAATGGATCATAGGCTTCTAAATCCGATATACGTGAACCAAACCTAAATGCCCAGCCCTAGTGCGAGATCTAAAAATGAATCAAATGATCGGCGGTTATGATCTCGCTCATATATATGCCATACATTTTTCTGGCAAGATCTTTATTTTCTCTTTGATGTCCTCTTGTTAAGATCTTATCTCGGTTCCTAAAAGAATATCATTTCTTTCTCGCACCACTCACCAAAAACCTTCACCATTCCTTGGATCTTGATGTTTTCTAACAATATCCTCTTGCTCAACTCTTCCCTCACCATCTCTCGATTTTATTCCTATTTTGGACTTTATAACTGAAGATATTTAGTTTTCGTGGCTTTTTTTCTTTTCAATCATCAAATTCTTATCCACCATCATCTTTAATCTCTAATGGAAGTCCACCGCTTTGCTCCATCATCTGGATCCAGATTAGTCTATGAGACTTAGCTCCGTATAAGCAACACTCTCTGAGTGGATTTTTGCCTCTCTGTTTTTCTACTTACTCTCTTTGAGAGAGAACAATTATAGGGTCTTTTTTTTGTGAGAGATTCTTTACACACTTTTTCTTCTCTATAGAAAATATTTCCTTAAATTTTTATGTCCAAGAGATGTTGTTTCTTCGTTTCTTTAACCAAGAATATTATGAATTTTCTAAACAATTTATTATTTTGTGCCAATTATATGTAATTTATGTTCACAAATTAGACAAAATTTTACTCTAAATTTTATTTAACACCTAACTAATTAGAATAGTAAATTAGGTTGGATTATAAAAAATAATTTTGCTCGTTCAAATAATTAGAATTTAGAAGCGTATTAAAAATTTAATTATTAGAGTTTAAATAATCTAATAATCTAAACTTGGAAAGAAAATCTTATATTTTATTTTGGGAAATTAGAATTCATTTTCCTTTTAGAATTGTATTCCTAAAAAAAACAATTTTGATGATCTATGGTTTTATTCGTTTTTTTTAACTTTTTAGGATTAGGATCTAACTTTAAAATTTCTTTTTTTATATAAATTAATTAAGCACGTTTTTCATTTTGTTTTACTTAATAACTATAGAGATAGAAAACTATAATTCTTTTTTTTTCCTTTTACGATTGTATTTTTTTTTCTTTTACGATTGTATTCATTTTTAAAATTTTCTTTATTTTTCCTTATAACCTATAGTTTTATTTAATTAAACACGTGTCAAAATCTGATCGTTTTAATTGACATGTGTCACGATCAGACGAGTTACTAATTTTTAATTTAATTAAACATGTTTTTTTTTACTTAATAACTATAGAGATGGAAAATTAGAATTTTTTTTTCTTTTAGGGTTGTATTCCTTTTAAAAAAAATTCTGATAGTCTATTGTTTTATTTAATTAAACACATGTCAAAATCTAATCGTTTTAACTGACACGTGTCATGATCAGGCGAGTTAGCAACTTTGAATCATTCTCTTTTATATAATAAGATGTGAATACAAATAAATATTACACGAAAACATTTTCATGAAAATATATTATATATATATATATTTATTCTTACACGAACCAATGACATATTTACACAGCTATAGTAACAGATAATTCTATAGTATAACATAGATACATACTGCTATTGATAAGCGAAATAAAATAGCAAATTTAATATTTGCTATAACAAAGTTACAAAACATGCTATGAATATGCTAAATTTATAAGAAAACAAACTGCTATTGTATAAATAACAATTGCATATATTCAATCACTATGTTTTACCACGGGACGATAGCAAATCAAAAAACCGCTATCGTAAATGGCGGATCTATTATCGCGGGCTATGTCAGAGCGCTTTCTACAACGCTATGATTTTTTTTTTAAATAGCCTTTTTTCCGGTGCTACGAATACCCGATTTTCTTGTAGTGTAAGCACACACCAGTTCCTTTTTAAGCTCATCCATGTGACTGAAACAAGGAAAATGTGATGAAACTTCGACCTCCAATTTATTCTTTAGCTTCTGAATTCTATTACTAGAAATTTTCTGATTCCTTTTCTTATATATACTAGCAATTTCCAACAATAACCAATTCTATAGAAAAATATGCATTCCCACTAAGAAGTGCAACTGACCATGCACTGAAAATCATCTATTTAACATGATATTTCTAACCAACTTTTATCAAATCTAAATTGTCCCCGAGTAGAATAAGACTCGCACGTCAACCTTACCCAAACAAGACTATGATCTAAGCCCACTTTTCCAAGAAAACTTGATTAGATCTTGGGAATTATGTGTTCCATGCTTTATTCCTGATGCATCTATCCAGAGGACATTGTATTCACATCTTGTGTCTCATTCCCCCAATGTAAATCTATTTTCAGAACTGTCTAACTTAACCGTCGCACAAGCATCAAACATATTAGCAAATGGCTGAAAAGATCATGCACACCTTCTAGGACCCCCAACTTCTCACATATATGCAGAATTTCATTGAAAACATCTACCATACACCATCTATATTTCCTTTCCATCCCAATCTGAGATAACAGTTCCCACACTGGTCCCCGCAATTGAGCATTCGGATTACCATAAACAAATGAAGCAAAAAAACTAAGAGGATCAACTGTACACCGATATAAACTAGATTTTTATCCACAAATTTGAAATCCAAAGAACCACTATTCTTCCTAAACAAAGCTAAACCACTACTCCTCCTAACTGGATCCACTGTGTAAACCCTGTCATACCCCAACCATTCTTGCATATCTACAATCACATTTCTAGAATTCATAGGCTCCATCAGAAAAAATTTCTCAGGAAAATTTTTTTATGCATCTCCTTGAGATGTTGAATCGTCAAGACATGGTGCATGCCCTGAAAATTCTAACTCACTAAACTCATTTAATCAGTCAGCGGTTCTTCAATTGGTACCACTGCTTTACGCCTAGCGATTTTTGATGGAAGTTCAGCTTCATCTGTAGCTCTTCTTTTCGACCCCATAACATCTGATTCAGCCCCCACAACACAATCCTTACAAAACCCTGATTTTCACCACCTTTCTCGACTTTAATTATCTCATTCTTTGTCACTACTCTTGGAATCAAAGTTTTCCTTCTCTTCTTGATTGTGATAACAATGCTGTCTTAGATCGAGTCGCCGCATAGCAAAAACTAATAGTCGATGCCATCAACTTGTTATAATTTTTCACCTCATTATGTTTCTGATTCTCATAACTTACACCATCCATTTACCATTATCCATATTGTTAGTCACCACCACAGGAGCCTCATGATGCAGTAGAGTTTGCTGACGAACCGGATCTCTAGCAACTCTGGCTTTCCTATCAGCCATGTCTTGCACCATTAAATATTGATTGTGATAACAATACTGTCTTAGATCAAGTCACCACATAGCAAGAACTAATAGTCGATGCCATCAACTTGTTCCAATTTTTCTCCTCATTATGTTTCTGATTCTCATAACTTAACACCATCCATTTACCCTTATCCATATTGTTAGTCACCACCACAGGAGCCTCAGGATGCAGTAGAGTTTGCTGACGAACCGGATTTCCAGCAAGCTCTTGTAACTGATGTTGAATTCTCAATTCCCTTTCTTTCCTCTCAGCCATGTCTTACACCATTAAATATTGTCTCATTTCATGCAGCACCTCCACTTTAATTTTAGGCCTGCCAGATATTGGATCAATCCTAGCCTGCTCCTCGGTAACAACCCCAAACAGTGGGTCTAATGCAGCAATAACAGGTTTCCTTTGAACTCCTTACCAAACTTTTCTTACTCCCACCTACAGCATTCTTTGTTGATTGAAGAAACAATAGACACCTAGGTATATCATGTGTCAAACGTTAACAATGAAAACATCTCTTCTGAACACATTCAAAGTAAAATTGAATTGGAATAGATTCCCCCCAGGGCCAGCTTAGAAGGGAGGGTAGGATGGATGACGGCCCCGGGGCCCAATCCCGGGTGTTAATAACTAAGGGGCCCAATTTTTTTATTATAATTTTTTTATATATAAAAATTTTAACTATTTAAAAAAATTAGATTGGAGGGGGCCCAAAATTTTTTTTATATGTATGTATTTTTATTTTAACTATAAAATTTACAAAATATTCAGTGGTTAAAAAAAATGTTTTAGTAAAAATTCTAAAAAACAATTTAAGGGCCCAAATATTTTTTAGCATAAACCCATGAAAATATTGAGCCAGCCCTGATTCCCCTCCCCCCCCCTCTCCCGCCCCAAGTAAATTGAACAACTCTTGTCCTTCAACCAGCTTTGAAGCATCAAAGAGAACCTTAGCTCTAAAGAAATCTCTACTCCTCACCTCATCAGGATCGAAGACTACCTCCTTAGCATGTCCAATTAACTTTCCCATCATTCTTTGCACACAATTTTTTTAAAAATTTATTAATATATTTCTAATATCAGTATTATATTACTCCATGCCTCATATAAACTCATTTAATTGCTATTGACATTTTTAAATAGTATTATGAAAAAAGAAAAATAGCTCATTGAGATGCCTTAATTTGGTTGCAAGTAGTCAAATACTATTATGGAAGCTTTTTCGTATCAGCTAATTTGCAAGAACAAAGTCGAGATCCATGGGAGAAATCTAGGATCGAAGCATGTACGTCTATTGCGATGGAATCTTGATTTTCAAAAAAATAACTTTTTAGTTTCGGATGATTTAACTAATTATATGATTCTTTGATTTTATTTGGGATGAGCACTTAGAAAGCACAAAAACCGAATAAGAGACAAGAGAAAGAACTCAAAGAAAAGAGGCTAAATAAACTGATTCAAGATCTTATTGTGCAAGAACAAAGTCGAGATCCATGGCAGAAACAAAGGTAAAATAGAAAATGAACATGGATTTCTTCTGTTGAGCCAACTTTTGGCTAATTTAATATGTACTTCCTATGACTATTTATACATATGTGTGTATGTGTAAATGTACAAACTTAATAAAAATAAAAATTGAAAGAAATAGAGAAAATTCAAAACAAGTTTCTTAACATGATTTACATGTCATCAGTACACATCATTAAAAATTTGATGTTGATGCATATGTGTCATCCATGTCATCAAAAGTTAACAGATTTATTATGTTCAAATGTATAATTTCACATAATTTTAAAAGTTAAAGTAGTAAATTCAAATCTTTGAGTGGTTAAGGTATATTTTTCACAGTGGTATAGTTCGTGTATGAATCAAAATATCAACATTCTTGATGTACGAGAAAAACCAATTTCCCGCTAAATCCTTAATTATACCTATAAATACTACATAAGATCCTAACCTAGAATTTTGATGCAATCTTCAACAATATAATAAACCTATTGCACTTGGTTATCCTTTCTACACCAATTGCAATAAATATTTTATATCATCAACTTCTTCCACATCAACAGATATTTGTAGCATGTTAGCATCTCGGGTCCATACATGTCATCCTCTAATGCAAGGAAAAGTTCCAGCTCACAGAATTTGCATCCTCGGTTCTTGCAATGGTTTTTTGGTGAATCTTGTTTTGATCTTCTTTTTCTATTTTACCTTATTTTATTTATTTGGACTGGTTTTTTACTCAATAATTTAAGTTAAATAGACATCTATACTATTAAATTGAAGTACAAATAAGTATTCATGTATCCTAACAACAAGTAGTAGTTGTTCATGTATCCAAACAATCTCGTATTTAGTTTCTTTATTCTCTTATCTCTAAATAAATATTAATAAATGATAAATTTATTCTTTACAATCCTTACAAAACATAACTATTTACTTATCTAATATTGCGATTTTATTAGTATAATTATGATTTTCCTATCATCTTTGTTTGATCTTATTTTTAAATCATTTTAAAATATTATATATTACATAAAATTAATAAAATTTTAGACTTTTCTGCATATGTTGTGATTCAAAATTTTAAAAACAGATATATATTACTCAATCAATAAGGAAAAATGAGTATTCAACATTCCACATCAGTAGAAGTATCAATCGAGTTGGTGAGATGCGGGCTAGGTCCAAGTAGATCCGTCATATGGTGGGTATTGACATAAAATTGTATGTCTATTCAAAAATGGGCCTCATGTACAAGCCCATAGTGCATCATGGATTTAGCAGGATTTCTCCGCGGATTGGCGGGTTTACCCGCGGACTACCAATTTTTAGTAAAAATAAATAAGTTATATATATATATATATATATTAATAATTTTATATAGTTGATGAAATATAATGTATAATATATTAGAAATATAAAGAATTTTTATGTTAAAAATTAGAATATTTACAAAAATATAATATTAAAAATTGTTAATATTATTTTTAAAAATATTTTAATTATTTAAAATTACAAAACTAAATCTGCGGGCCGGTCTACTAACCCGTTAGACATAGTGGGGCAAACTTGGATTTAAGAACTACTTACAAAATATTAAAATGGGTATATATGTCAAATAACCAACAACACAACACTTTTTATAACTTAATGAAATTGAAATTACATATAACTAAATAAAAAAATATAAAAACTAAGCAAACAAAGTCTATAAATCTATAAATTATCTAGAAAAGTGAACACATAATATCCTATTATATAAACTTTGGTTTCTCTCACGAAAAGTCCACATGTATTAAAATTCTAACTAACAGGATCACGACACATGTCGATTAATTGTTTAGATTGTTACACGTGTTAAAAGTAATATTTTTTCTTTCATCAAAAAGTAAAATAAACAAAACTAAAAATATTAAATAATAAATTTGATTCTTTTACTTTCTATTTTTAATATATGTTCAATCTTATTATTACAATAAATTTTAAATTTCTAGAAAAATCAATAAAAACAAATATTAAATAAAAAAATTTATTCTTTTATTTTAATATATGTTAAATCTTATTCTTACAATAAAAATTTAAAATTTATATTATTAAAAATTTAATAAAAATATTACACATTTCTAATTATTTGAACGAAAAAATTGATTGAGTTTAATCCAACCTGATTCATTATTCTAATTGGTTAAGTGTTAAATAAATTTTAGAGCAAGTTGATTAGATTAACTAACATATAAAAATATTTAATGCATAGATCAGATGGTTATATAGATTGACCCATGAATACATAAGTGTTGTTTTAATAACTTTATCATCATAAAATATTAAGAATTAATTAATTGAAAGAAATTCAATAAATTACAGAATCAAAAATTTCAGAGGAAATTATAAAATTAGATTTATAGTGAGAATATTTTCCATGAATGCAAGAAAATCGAACATCAAATAAGTGATAAATGCAAAAAGAACCTCAAATAAACAAGGATAAAAAAGCAGAAATTTAAGACGATATATTGTGAGAAAAACAAATAAATGAGAATTTAAAATGATGATTTTTATCATTTTATAAGAGAATATACGTTATGAATGGACACGGTAAATATTGTCAATGTCAACTCAATAAGCCAAATAAGAAAGGCGTTGGCAGCAAGCATATCAAGAGATGATCTCATATATGGAATATTAGGAGTACTAAAATGAGATTCAAGACCAATCGCTAATTAGTTTTATCTGATTCGTCAATAAGAGTTATATATATATATATATATATATAAGATAGCAAATTGGTTAGAAAAATGCTTAATTTCATAGTTTATGAACCCAAAACAAATACCTCTATTGGATATGGAAATTGAAGAAAATGTTTTCTCCATAGAATAGAAATAATGTGTAAATGATCTCTCCCAAAAGGAAGACTTGAGAATCGTTTTTTAATATTTCCATATTTGTTTTAGGTCTTCTGAGTTTTCAGGTTTAGAGGCCTATAACGCATTTAAGTATTTATACTTTTTGGTTGGTTCGGTTCCATCCGGATTCGAGTAAGGTTCATGTACACAAATTATCAAATAAAATAATTAAAACAAATTTTTGATTAAATTTTTACAAATATAACTAAGAACTTTAAGACATTTTGGTTATTTTTGATATTTCTGTTATTTTGGTATAAAAATAAATAATATTTTCGGGTTTATAATTATGGAGTAAGTGGGTTATATCAAGTCTAAATATAATTAATATTTTTGGGTTTATAATTGTATTTTGAGTATATCAGGTATTCATTTGGTTCTCGGTTCGGTTCAGATTCAGTCGTTCGGATATAGGAGTTTAGGATACATTCAGATTTTTGTCAGATTGGTATCCATTTTTGGGTCGGATTCAGTTATGTTCTTCACTTTCAAATATTTTTGTGCAGGTTTATCTCACACAATGGTTGGAAAAAAAAACGACAAGATGGAATCAAAAACTACTGGACAACATGGTATATGTTAATAATAAAAATTTAATATAAAATGTTAAATTCATTTATTCATGTAAAAAAATAAAATTTTGTAAATAACTATTTTCTCGAACAAAAAATATCTTCTACATTTTCCCTGAAATTTTTTAAAATATATCATTAACAACAAATATTTAATTTAATAAATTATCGTTTAAGGTTGTTTCACACATATTTATTTGCCCCTAATTAATGTTTATTTGATTTTATTTCATGGTCAAGACATTAAAACATGAAGGACAAATTTGGAAATCTTATCAAATATATGCATTGAAAACGTAAAACGACAACTAATATGAAACGAGTTTTAAGATACAAAACGACAACTGATATGAAATGGAGGGAGTAGGATTTATGAGATCAAACAACACATTAACGATTAACTTATAGGGTTTGTGACATGGATAGCAAAGATTCAAACATTTAATTTAAGAATGGTTGGTCATCGACAGCGAGTGGGACATGTGAACGGTCGATGAGGATGTTCTCGTAGATAAAGCCGGCGAGTCCACCCCCAATCAACGGTCCAACCCAATATACCCAATGGTCAGTCCAGTTTCCGGAGACCAAAGCAGGACCAAAAGACCGGGCCGGGTTCATGGACGCTCCAGAGAAGGCACCGCCTGCAAGGATGTTAGCTCCGACGACAAATCCGGTGAGAAGTGGGCCCAGCCCATCAAGGGAACCTTTCTTTGGATCCACAATAGTTGCATAGACAGTGAAGAGAAGTGAGAATGTTAAGATGATCTCCCATATGATTCCTTGAGTGTAACTCACTCCACTAGCCAACGTGTGAACCGGAGTTACCTAAGCACAAAGCGTAATTATATAATGTCAAATTAGGTGATATATAAATCGAAGATGCCTGAAATAAATAAATTTTGAAGTGTACATATATATAATTGCAAGTTTTAACAGACAGAGAAATTGAAAATTTATTGCATATTAATCAATGTTTTTTCAAATATATATTAAACTTGTGTATTGATTTTAATTTCCATTTTTTTTTGGTTTCTACTTAACTTAATTACGGAAATAATAGAATATTGTAAGAAGATCATTACTCTCTCTCTCTTTCACTTTATTTGTAGTTACAGTGTTGTTTTGTGTTTCCAATGGAGATGTCGGCTAAAATTTCTAATTTTGTGCATAATATTTTAATATCTTGACCAATGAAATAAAACAAAATAAACATTAATTAAGGATAAAATAAAATAAAATTAATTGTTTTCTTAAAAACTGTAAAAAACCTAAAACTACAAATGAAACATAGGGAGTATTTAATATCATTTTCTGTCCTAACATTTCTTTTAGTAGCGTTAAAAGATCTTAATAACAATTAAATATTTTTTGGTGAATTAAATTAGATTTTGTACCATTCCTCCCGTGAGGTAACTGAGGAGGAAGCAGGCTGCAGAGGAGGCTAACAACTGATCAATCCAATAGAGAAATGCGCGAAACACGCTGATATAGCCGCCCATAAGTAGCCCGAGGGTGACGGCAGGGTTGAGGTGGCCACCAGAGATATGGCCGGCAGATATCATTACCGCGACCACAAATGCATGAGCCACGGCCACCGCGAAAAGTCCCACCAATGCGTTTCCGATTAAACTGTCTATATCATCAGTAAAATAAAATAAAATTATATACTAAAATGCATCATGTTTTCAAATACAAATTGACTTGGTTTGCTATAGAGAGAAGCCAAGTTTTCTAACAAAGAACATGAATGTGATATAAATAAAAGGAATATAATTTTTACCCGCAGCCATGGCGGATCCGACGCCGGCGAAGACAAAGAGAAAGGTGGTGATGAATTCGACAATGAGAGCTTTGATACAGTCCGGCTTAGCCACCTCGCCATGGTTCCCTAAGTCAATCTTCCTCATGGCTATAGAATGGATTTATAATTTTAAACCAAAGAGATATTGTTGGATGGTTTTAGTTGATGTTGTGCTTATTACATCGGACCTACTTATAATGAGTTCTTTTTGGTCAATAAGAAAAAAAAAAGTGAACAGAAAATGGCAGGGAGCACATGGATTAAAATTATTGTATGAAAATGATTGATTGAGTTTTGAGAGTTGACTTGTATAATTGTCTCTAGTGAGATGTGAGATGCATTTGCTTTCTATAACATATCCTTTTGGAAAGTAGGTAACAATTTGACATATGCTTACTCGTTAGACATTGTATCGAGCTTTGATTGGTTCCTTAAAGAACGGGTCGTAAGGATTGTACAGTTTATGGAGGCGGTACAACTGTTTCTTCATTAAAAATAGTTACAAAATTTTATTCTGGTAGTACAAGTTTTGGTTCCTACCAAAGGGGTTGTGGCCGACTGAAAGTACAAGGGTTTGGTTCTTTTGTGTTTTTGTTTATTTTTTCTTTGGGATGCAGATGCATTTTATACATTGGAATCGATTAAAAGTTGGTTCCGGGTAGTAAAATATATTATAAGTTAAGGCTCTTGAATTCCCGCGATTTATACAAAAAAAAACAAGTTTTGGTTCCTAAAACATGGCACGCCGAATTACTTTACAACAAGTTTTGGTTTAAGATAATTATTTTTATAAACAAAAGGTTTTGAATTATCACTGGTCAATTAGATCGCTTTCTTAAAATATATATTATTGTTGGTCGATAGGTTTTTGTATTCATAAATGTTACTTTTGTATTTTGTGTTTATTTTGGATACATTTGTGTTTAAATGGATATTTGAACTACATTAAACTGCTAAAGTGTTTTCTGGCTATCCTGGTCTAATGACTGATATCTGAAAGATTATTTTGGCTAATTAAACAAGTGAACTTATGAAGAAAAAAACATAAATTTAATCATTTTACTCAATGCAATTAATTTACGAAATCAAATTCGAAAATGGACCTAAGATATCTCTCTTACAATCAAGTACTAGGTAGTATTATAACCACAATATTTACATTGCACAAACAGAATTGTGACACAAATTCTGGCCAATACGCAATGTGATTTTGTGTTAGCTTCAAGTTCTCCCTCTGTCATGATTTGTTTTCTTTCGTGCAACATCAATTTCGTAGCTCTAATTGAAAGAAATCCCCAAGAAAAATTTAGTATGAAAAGAATGGACTACGGAGAGGCTGAATGATGAAGATTGATCGACCGGTAATCATATACACTCATAATCATCGGCAGTAGCATAATTAAACCGTATATAATTATTAGCTCTGATTGGTAACATTACATAATCACATAATATTAAATTATAGTATTACATAATAAAACATTCCGAATGAAAAATTGTACGATTAGATAAATTTTAAGAAGTAGATGAATTTAATATTAATTTATCAATATACACATTGTTAATTTCTTAAACAAAATTTTACTATGTTTTACCTATTTTCTTACATATTATTAAGTAATATTAAATATTGTTAGAGAAATTAATATTAAAAATATTACTTATTACTAGTTAAATACATATTTTCTGACATATTATTTTGTACTTTTTATTTTATATATGGTGATTATCGAAAAAATGACACATTCTTAATTTTAATTTTTTGTTAATTGTTATTTTTGTATGATAAAAAATGTATTTAATTGTTATAGGAAATAAGTGATATATTTTTATTGTAGACAACTGTAACTTTTTTTCTTCGATAGTCAATTTTCTGCACTAGGTTTAATGAAAAAAAACCTAGGAACTTATCATGAAATCATCTACTAAATACCTACTTATATGCATAATGAAATTTGTTTTCTTCTAAGCTTGTGTTTTCTTCTATTTGCATAGTAAGAAGAAAGCGTTCATAACCACTCGAATAGTTAGTAATTGTTGAAATCAATCGAGGTTACAAAGTAAATATACAAAACTTTCAGAAAATAAATTATTATATAAACAGATATATACGCCATATAGATAATAGTGAGAAAGCTAAATAAATAAAAAAGTGAAATTGATAGATTATTCTCATAGATAAGCTATACTAGCTAACAAATCACTAATTCCATTATGATTCTTCTTCATATTTGGTCTTACTTTGATGTGAATTATGTGCGTGACTAGCATCTATTGGTTGGACCTCCATGTTGTACACCACATGACAAAACCCGATGTTTTCATCAACCATTTTGAAGTGTCGCCTTTCTAATACCAAAACGTTTATATTATGGGGCTGATTGGTAAGAGACTTTGAAGGCTTTAAAAAAATTTAAAGTCTTCAAAGTTAATTTTCAACCAATCAGATTTTAAAACTTTTATTTTGTTTTTAAGTTTTAAAAGTCTAACTGCTATTTTTAAAAGCCACTAGATCTTTTTTAGTTTAATTTTTTAAAATCTTAAAAATGAGACTTTAGAAAATTTTTACGTAACAATTATTGAAATAATATTTTTGTTTTGTTAATCAATTCAATAATACAAAATTAATAATAAATTACAGCTAAATAATAAAAAAAAAACGAAAAAAATCATACATGTAACAATAAAATTATTCAAAACAATATATTATTTACTATTCAAAATAATTTATTATTTATTATTCATAATAATTTATTATTTACTATTCAAAATAAATTACAAAATTATGACTAATTAGCACATAATTATCAATAAATTAATATTATTAGCACATAATAATTTATCAAGAATCATTCAAAAACAATGGAGAAATTTTCAAAAGAAAAAATTAATTACTATATTTAGAGATTATTAAAACTTTACAAATACATGAACCTATGGAGAGTTATTTTTTATCAAATATTATGGCCCTCCATAATTTTATTCG
Organism: Cardamine occulta; assembly: GCA_028015245.1. NCBI lineage: Eukaryota > Viridiplantae > Streptophyta > Magnoliopsida > Brassicales > Brassicaceae > Cardamine > Cardamine occulta. The sequence continues at coordinate 13,829,880 of CM051375.1, forward strand.
CAAGTCAAAGATTGCAGATCCTGATTTTCATTCACCACAGAAACATTCAAACGAACATGCAGCCGCATATGAGGAAGAACTTCCAAACATGACGGAAGAAGAGCTTATTTCTAGAGAATACATGGACTGTGACTCTGTTTTTCCGCTGATTCGATCCAAATAAAACTTTATTCCTACAAAAGTGATAAGATAGTGTGTAATCTTTCATGGTTGTTTCCACAGTAAAGCAGTCAAAATTTCATTATGAGAATGGACCACCAAATCAAATCTGTCTGAAATTGTATCAAACTTAGGAAAGCTGCCAGAAACCGCCTGAAAAAAAACCCACCAATAATTGTGAAGATCATCCTCTCAGAATAGGTCGGAGTACACTCCTTTTTGTTAAGGAAAAACAATTATGAATGTTGTTCAAAATTTCATCAATTCACTTAAATAAGAACGCTGTTTGATCCATTAAATAGAGGCATCGCTCATGGATTATTGTCCCAGAGAAAAACATTACCACCTGTTGCATATCGAAAATATAAACTCTCTTCTTTCTCCATTTGTGAAACACCTTTTGAAATAATACCAGCAAACCGACTCCAAGACGAGACTAAACATCCTCCGCCACCACTGACGATGAGGTTCAAGATAGAGGAAAACTATATTAAGATCTAGAAATGTAGAAAAAAATGGTTTGTCAAAGGAGAGCAAAATAACGCAACGACTGGTTAAATGTGATGGTTTTATTTGTACACCACATGACAAAACCCGATGTTTTTCATCATCTATTATATATTTATTAAACAAACAAAACCATCATATTTAATATCATTTTTGTTATGCTAATAGCCAAAATTACTTTTTGAGTTTATTATATTCCTACATATTATTCGTAAATAAAAAAAATTACAACTCTGAATCTCAGCCTAACAAAAATCTGAATTGAATATCATTACTAATCTGCAACCATAAAATTAAAATGTTTTAATTTATTCAATACTTGAAAATGATTTTATATGCATGGGAATCTAGTATTTGCATACTTTAATTTGGTATCATCGTTTAAAACAAATAATTTTTTATCAAAAAATTTTTTTGTTTGAAACAATTTAATCAACTGGGTAAGTTAATAGTTTTGTAAAGAAAAGAAAACGTAACAAAGAATATGTATATTAACAAGTGGTGGTAGTATATTCGTTCCAATTTAAGGAATTGCCATGTTGGTCTAGGTCAGGGATCGACTGTATCTCTTCTAAGAGATTAGTCTGAACCCTTGCATAAGCTTGAGATCTATTTTGAGTTATAATATATATATATATATATATATATATATATATATATATTTATGTGTTCCAATTTGTCCACAAAAGATGGATCATGAAACATGAGCCTGAGACCGTCAAGCTGTTCGCCTCCGATGCTCCAGCTCCCTTTCCCACTTTGCTTATTCAATTATTTTAATCGTTCAATTATGTTTGTTATTTTAACTACAATCGAATCTTTTTTTATATTTAACTAAAACTACCATCGAATCTATTTTTTTCTCTTGTTGTAGGCCTTTAGATAATTGAATTAAACCATACAAATATCGCCAATATTAGCTCAAGCTATTCCCTAAAAACTTAAACTGAAAGGATTATGTTATACTCCATCTGTTTTAAATTAAGTATATTTAAAAGTTTTGACACATATATTTAGAAAACAAATAAATTTTTTGTTTTATCCTTTATTAATATATTTTATAAAAAAGTGATTTGTCAATTCATTAAATCAGTAGGGACAAACTTATACTCTCTTTCTTTCACTTTATTTATAGTTTTAGGAGATTTTTGTTACAAAATAAGTGTTGTTGTGGGTTTACAACGTAAATTTTTAATAAGATTTATTTTGTTACCTTATTATTTTTATGTGATAACCACTGAAACAACTTGTTTCGTGTATTAATGAAGGATGAAATAGAAAATTTCATTTATTTCTTAATTTGTGTGTAAAAGTTTTAAATTACATTTATCATGAAACAAAGAGAGTAATTTATTTATAAACATTATATAATATTGTGATAAGCTGATAAACATAGTTACAATGATATAACGTTTTTCTATCATATTAACAAAATAATTACCTATTAGATTAGTTAGAGATGATCTCTCCCCAAATATCCGTTTGAAGATTACACTGACTTTGGTCTCTAATCTATCTAAGGGCTCAACAACATGATGTTTAACTGCCTCAGTTTTTTAGCCGTTTATGTGATTGTTAATTTTGCACTTGATGTTGTTTCAATCTCGAGATGTAAATTATTGAATATGTTCTATAATTTTCAATACTTCGATTCACCTTTCAGCTCTATCGGCTTAGAGAACTTATCCACAATACATTAATAGCTCAAATGTTTTGTATGCCGCTATCTATTCTTTTAATTTTCTTAGATTACATGTATTTGTTATTTGTCTAGTCAAGATGACATATTATCAGAATTTGTGAACTTTTTCTCTGTTTAGAAAGAATAATAACATCTATAAAATGAGGTTTGAGAAAAAAAAGAAAAAAAATCTTTTAATATTTATATTAAATAAAAGTTGAATTTATTTTTGTTAAATCACCATATGATAAATTGGAAGTACTAGGAAAAAAATATCAAACTTCCTATGATAAAAAGGAAATTGAAAAAATAACTACTATTTATTCATTTCTATAAAATCACATCTTTAATATTTTCCTAAATACTCTTATTTTCTTAATAGTTACATAATTCACTCTGTTTTTGATAATATACATGAATGATTAAATTCAATAAATAACTTATTAAAGCTTCCTTAAAATAATGAGACGAAACAATCAATAATATAACAAAAATTACAGAATTGCTATTTATTCTTCTTAATTTGGGTAACTGTATTAAAAGCTGTTTCACTCTCTCTCTCTCTCTCTTTAGCTGCTCTCACACGCAAAAAAATGGCTCACCTCTTCAGAGAGCTGTCTCTGGGTCACTCTAAGAGAGAGACAACGCCGCCGCCGTCACAATCGGCGACTTCACGGTCATTTTCAATGTCCTCCGTTAAACCTTCCGATCTACCTCAATCTCCATTAGGACAACTCGCTGTTCAACTTTCCGATTCCGATCTCCGTTTCACTGCTTACGAGATCTTCGTCGCTTCATGCCGTAGCGCCACCGGGAAGCCTCTATCATCGGCTGTTTCAGTATCTGTTTCTAATCCTGATTCTCCTAATGGCTCTCCTGCTACTCCGGCAATTCAGCGTTCCTTGACCTCAGCCGCCGCTAGTAAGATGAAGAAAGCGTTAGGGATGAGGTCTTCTTCTTCGCTTTCGCCTGGATCTAATCAGAGTTCTGGTTCGGCTTCTGCTTCGGGTTCGAATGGTAAGTCTAAGCGTCCTACTACTGTCGGTGAGCTCATGCGGATCCAAATGAAAGTATCGGAGGCTGTTGATTCTCGTGTTCGTAGAGCTTTTCTTAGAATCGCTGCTAGTCAGGTTAGCTTAATTTTTACAGTTGCATTATCCTTTTTGCTGGATCTCTGTGATTCAATTGAGCTCAATTTTGGTCAAATTCTTACTATACACCATTGAGGATCTACTAAATTAGATGTATTTATTATAAAGCTCGAGCTTGATTTTAGTTTAATACGAGTTTAATTTCATGAACTTGTGATATAGATGCTAATGCCATTGACTTATAGATCTTGAATTGCTTAAATTATGGATAAGAATGTGTATTTGTGACATTTGCGTCTTTGTTATAACTCTAGAGGTTCAATTGCTGTGAAAGTTCTCAGCTTAGTGAGTTTTTAAAAAAATTTCAGGTTGGAAGGAAGATTGAGTCAGTGGTTCTTCCATTAGAATTGTTACAGCAGTTAAAGTCTTCTGATTTTACGGATCAGCAAGAGTATGATGCTTGGTTGAAGAGATCATTGAGGGTTCTTGAAGCAGGTCTTTTGTTGCATCCTCGTGTACCGCTCGATAAGACAAATAGTTCTCAACGATTGCGGCAGATTATTCATGGAGCTTTAGACCGGCCTTTGGAGACGGGAAGGAACAATGAGCAAATGCAGAGTCTTCGCTCAGCGGTCATGTCTCTTGCTACTAGATCTGATGGGTCTTTCTCTGACTCTTGTCATTGGGCTGATGGATCTCTGTTTAATCTCAGGCTCTATGAACTGCTTTTAGAAGCGTGTTTTGAGTCTAATGACGAGACATCTATGGTTGAGGAAGTTGACGAACTTATGGAACATATAAAGAAGACGTGGGTAATTCTTGGAATTAACCAAGTGCTTCATAACCTCTGTTTTACATGGCTTTTGTTTAGTCGTTATGTTGTAACTGGACAAGTTGAGATGGATCTACTTTATGCTTGTGATTCTCAACTGGCAGAAGTTGCTAAAGATGCAAAGACAACAAAGGATCCTGAATACTCCCAAGTTTTAAGTGCTACACTGAGTGCTATATTAGGTTGGGCAGAGAAAAGGCTCCTTGCATACCATGACACTTTTGACCAAGGTAATGTTAATACCATGGAAGGAATTGTTTCGTTGGGTGTATCAGCTGCAAGGATATTAGTTGAAGATATATCTAACGAGTATCGTAGAAGAAGGAAAGGAGAAGTTGATGTAGCTCGTACCAGGATTGAGACATACATTAGGTCATCATTACGAACTGCGTTTGCTCAGGCAAGTATCTGCATCATTTTGGTTTTATTTTTCTCTACTTACTGCTGCTCCACCAACTCTATAACTTATTTTTTACTTTGCGTCTTTCTGTAGAGAATGGAGAAAGCAGATTCTAGCCGGAGAGCATCTAGGAACCAGAAAAACCCTCTTCCTGTTCTCTCTATCCTTGCTAAGGACATTGGTGAGCTAGCGGTTCAGGAAAAGCGGATGTTTAGTCCAATATGGAAGAGATGGCATCCATTTGCTGCAGGGGTTGCTGTGGCTACACTTCATGTTTGTTATGGAAATGAGATTAAACAGTTTATATCCGGAATATCTGAATTGACACCTGATGCTGTCCAGATATTGAGAGCTGCCGATAAGCTAGAGAAAGATCTGGTGCAAATCGCAGTAGAGGATTCTGTTGACAGTGATGATGGTGGCAAAGCTATTATCCGTGAAATGCCTCCCTTTGAGGCTGAGACTGTTATTGCTAATTTGGTCAAAGACTGGATCAAGGCAAGAATTGACAGACTTAAGGAATGGGTTGATAGGAATTTGCAGCAAGAGGTTTGTAACTCTATCTTAAATTTTGTCTTAGAATATGTCATCTTTAACTTCTTCCATATTTGGAAAACATAATCACTAAGTTTGTTGTATGTGGGGTGACTAATCTTCAAAGTTTTAGCCGAGTTAACGGAAATTTTATTTTTTCAGGTTTGGAAACCAGTCGAGAACCAGGAAGGAGGATATGCACTATCTGCTGCCGAAGTGTTGCGGATTTCTGATGAAACGTTGGAGGCGTTTTTCCAGCTTCCCATACCCATGCATCCTGCAGTATTACCTGATTTAATCGTAGGTTTAGACAAATATCTTCAGTATTATGTCTCAAAGGCAAAATCTGGTTGCGGTAAGTTTGTATATATATTTTTCTCTCTGATGGAACACCATGAAGTCTTAGTTTCTCATATTTTACATGTTATCTTATGATGATGCTCAGGCTCGAGGACTACGTACATGCCTACAATGCCTGCACTCACCCGATGTACAACGGGATCAAAGTTCCAAGGTATCTGGAAGAAGAAAGAAAAGACGCCTACTTTGCAGAAAAAAGACTCTCAGGTTTCGGTTATGAACGGAGATAATTCCTTTGGGGTCACGCAGCTATGTGTCAGAATAAACAGCTTGCACAAAATCCGCAGTGAGCTCGATGTCGTGGAAAAGAGAGTGATCACTCATTTGAGGAACTGCGAGTCAGCTCACAACGATGATTTTTCCAATGGCTTAGGAAAAAAGTTTGAGCTCACACCAGCGGCTTGCATTGAAGGCGTTCAACAGCTTTCTGAGTCTCTGGCTTACAAAGTCGTCTTCCATGACCTAAGCCACACATTATGGGACGGATTATACATTGGTGACCTCTCGTCCTCAAGAATCGATCCTTTCCTCAAGGAGCTTGAACAGAATTTGACAATTATAGCAGAGACAGTACATGAAAGAGTCCGTACACGCATCATCACGGATATTATGAGAGCCTCTTTTGATGGCTTTTTGCTTGTCCTACTCGCTGGAGGACCATCTAGGTGTTTTACAAGACAAGACTCTCAGATAATGGAAGAAGATTTCAAATCTATGAAAGATATGTTCTGGGCGAATGGAGATGGTCTGGCTATGGACCTGATCGATAAATTCTCAACCACAGTCAGAGGCGTCCTTCCTCTATTCAGTACAGATACAGATAGTTTAATAGAGAGGTTCAAAGGAACTACGCTCGAAGCGTACGGTTCTTCAGCTAAATCGAGGCTTCCGTTGCCTCCAACTTCAGGCCAATGGAATGGCATGGAGCCAAACACGCTTTTACGCGTTTTGTGTTACCGTAATGATGAATCTGCGACGAGGTTTCTCAAGAAGACATATAATCTGCCAAAGAAGCTCTAGTGTGGACTTTACACTACTGCAACGTTTAATAACCTTACAAGATGAAGAGTGTTGTTGTTCTACTTGCAGGGAGGGAGCATCCGAGATTTGTATAGTGAGTTTCATTTTTTTTTTTTATGGTTTTTTATACATTTCCTATACGTATTTATTATATTCATTTATATCGTTTGTTATTATTGTTTTTGAAGATTATACAAATAACTTATTCGATGTAGCTACCATTTGTCTATTTCTTCACATGTGTTACTTTTCTGCTGAATTATTGTTTGGTCTCTTGTCATTTGCTTGCATTTACTTTGTATTTTTCTGTCTTTTTTTTTGGCGGTATTTAAGGGAAGTTTTTCAATTCCATAAAAGAAAATTCTATCAATGCCAATAACTATTTATCGATTTTCACTATAACATAAACTTTTTAGGTACTCAGAAAATATATGAATTATTTCTTTTGTTCTTCTATAATACACAACTTTAATATTGTATCTATTTAAAATGTAGGACTTGCTAGAAAGTAAAATATATTTACTTTTAATTAAAATAAAGAAATGCCGATAAAAAATATATTTTATAAAATCCAAAAAAATCTAATAAAATTATAAGAAATTGTAAACAACTTATAATAAATCTTAAAATAAAAATCAAACTTGTAAAATTTTGAATTCATATTCTGTGCATTTGGTATCTCATATTTGTTGGATTTGTTTAGTTGGATTGGAAGGTTAAATTATTTTGTTTGTTAACAAAGAAATATGGCCTTTTCAATGAGTTAATAGTTGATTTTCTATAATATATTAAAAGGAAAGAACAAAAACACTAAAAACTAAATCTAAGAACTCAGCTCGAAAATCATAGCTCTCTAGCTTGTAAAAGATTACAACCACATTGTACGGAAATAAAGCTTCAGACTTGAGCTTTCTTACACTTCAAGCACACAACAACAACCTTTAAGCTTAAGAACTTAAAACTGAATGAATGCAAGAAACTGAAACTTGAAGAGATATGCAGAAACATAGATGATGCGGAACTGAGAAGAAGATAAAAGTGATGCAGAGCTGAAAATGTAAAGGGAGACAGAGATTTAACGAGTTCAACCAACCGATGTTGTTAGCCTACATCTATGAATGTTTGAAGGTTTTTAAACGGTTTTTAGATTCTAGATTTTGGTTTTTAGATTCTATTTGTTGATTATGATTTTTGAATTTTACAAAAAAGAAAATAAATGAAAATTTTAAAAACAATATCTCATTGAAGTAAACTCAAAATCTCAAAAAAATTAGTTTTTGGTTTTTGTTTAGAAATTTGCAAAATCTGCTATAATCTAAATTCCCCATTTTTTTAGGGAATCTATTTTTCACATAATCTTGATTGGATAATTAAGTGGTTTTTGGAAAATCAAAAACCAAAAACAATGTTAGAAACTACTACCATTCATGGCCTAAATCAGCGAAAAATACAGTTTGTTCTCTCACCTTCTCTTGGCAAAACCAAACTCACTTTTCCCCTGTTTCCCCTCTCTATTCTTACAGCTCACACATTACATGCTTCATACACTCTCTCCTCTATTTATAGAGACAAATAGGACAAGACTTAAAGCTAAACTTGCTCATGAAGGTTCCATGTAACTTACTAACTTCACTATGTACGGTTCACTCTTATTGGCTCTTTTCAAGATGGGTCTCGAGCTCCACTTTTAAAAGTAATCAAAGAGACTTAAATGAAGACTTGTACTTGAACATTCGATGTCCATTTGAGTGTTTGCCTTATCCTTTTTAGACTTGAGACCCTCTGTTGCAATCAGACTGTCTCCTTCTTCTTGTTACTTCTTTTGTCTAAGCCACTTAAGCTCCACACACATGTTATGCAATATTATTAACTTTTATTCACCATTTAATAAGAATATATAGAAACATATGAACATATTTTTTATTATTTAACAAAACGTTATGCTTCTCAATCTTCAAAATACTCACGATCTGGATTGTCTGCAAAATAATCAAAGATGTTTACTAATTTTAGTTATAAAGTAGTGGATCTCAGACGTCCATAATATGTTTTTTGGATGTATAAAATGACGTGAGGTTTTGGAGAAAAATGGCAAAGTGGTGAAATTGTTATAACCACTGATAACCGAACAAATTTTCCCACATCCAGCATAAAACTCTCAGGAATGAAAGCTCTTGTCAACTCAACTTCTGGTGTCATATGAGACCAAATAACTTTGTTCAAATCATATATATATTTTTTTTGTTCCAAGACCTGGACGGCCATTGGTACCACTGAGCTAAGCATGTATATGGAAATGATGATGAAAGCATCAGAGCAATGATAACCACTTCATTAACGTGTTTTCACAATGCTTGTGTTGGCAATTAAGATATTTTCTCATATTCTTTCTTCTATTGGAAAACAAGCAACGAATAACGGAAATTGCGTTTACATATAAAAATACTATTGCATTGAATAAACAAAAAAAGGTTTCTTGATCAACTTTAAATACTTTTCACCAAAAAAGGTTGTTGAGGATTTAAGATTCTTGACCAATATTTTTGTTATTGACATATTAACAAAACTGAAGTGCCATATAATGAATTTAATGCATTGAAAAGACAAGAATAGTTTAGTCATGGAAAAAAAAAGAGTACCTAAATTTCTTTTAGTTTTTGATTGATTGAAAAACAACATTATTGTTATGGATTTTAGACTTTTCTTTTGTATAATGAGTTGTTCTTGATCATCTCTGCAACAACATTGCATTTACAAATAAAAAAGACTAGTTGAGAAACAACCAAAGAATCACCTTCATGAATGCTGCCATATTCTACTTTTCCCAAAACAAAAGTTCCCATGTCTTTGAACTTATTAAGAATAGGCATCCTAAATGGACCATTGGGATCATGTGGTGTAATTTCAATAGAATCAAGAACTTCAAAAAAGCTAGGACCACTCCATCAAGGACAAACGTTTTGACACATTCTCGTGTCCATATTTACTCCTTTTAAACCAGATATAGGCAAGAAGACAACATCTTTCTTTGTGTTGTAGCCTGATGATTTTAGAAACGGTGTCAATTTTTTTTCTATTTCGTTGTACCTATCTTTAGAGCAATTCACAGTTGGATCATCCATCTTGTTCACAACAACAATCAGCTTCGACACACTAATGTTTTAGCAAGTTGAACATGTTCACGTGTCTGTCCACCCTTCTCATATCCCGTTTCAAATTCGCCTTTCCAAGCTGAAATCACTAGAACACCAATATCTGCTTGAGATGCTCCACTAATCTTTTTTGATACGTAATTCTTGTGCCCTGGAGCATCCAAGATTGTAAATCTAGTGCTCGGAGTTTCAAAGTTAGCTCTTCCAACATTAATTGTTATACCCTTAAGCCTCCCTTCTTCATCGGTATCCATTATATACCAGCTTTCTCTACCATTCTCTTTTGCTTCCTTCTCATACTTTTGGATTTGTCGTTCAGCCACCTGTCCGGTAAGTAATAGAATCTGTCCTCCAATTGTAGATTTACCAGCATCAACATGCCCAATGAGCACCATATTCAAGTGTCTCTTTTTATTTGCTTCTGCTTCCTCTTTGGCAGGAACTGGGACTAATTCTTTTAGATCTTCTGCTGCTTTAACAACACCATTGTTTTCATCTTCCGAATCAAGCTATAACGAGCGGAGCTCAGCCTCAAGATCCATGGCGGACAACGAAGAGTTTTCTAGGGTTTCTAGCAATAAGAAGAAGCGTGTTTGACTCATAAAAAAACTTATATGCTATTTATTTTAGAGTTATTTTATTTAGACACGATAGAACCCTATAGAAAAGAGGAATTACCTAACTAAAAGGAAATCTAATAAAAGACAAATGTACATATATAACTTTCCATTTACTTGGGTAACAAGTATTTACATTTTTTTAGTGTTTATCCATAACAAAAAAAAAATCCATAATAGTTCAAACATAATATTTTAGAAAAACAAACAAATTGAGATTTACGTTTTTTTAATACCACCATATATTTCCTTTCTATACAAAAATTACATTTTTTAGTCTTTCCATAATATTTAATAACTCGAACGTTTGCCTTTCTATGATAAGATTGTTGTGTTCGATTTCTTATATTACTTTTGTTGTATTTCTAGTGTTCATCACTAACATGGAAGATTCACAACCGTCTCCCTCGCGTAACCCTAGATCAAGCCAAAAACTCCACAACAACCTTCAAGATATTCTCGAGCCTTTCTGCGGAATCCCTAATCTGATTCAAATCTGTGTCGAAGTTCTGGTTCACGATAATCCACAGGTTCCTAACGTTTTAGAGGTCCTACAAAATTTAGATTAAATATATATATATATATATATATTGTTTTTCCAACCAAATAATAAAAAATTAGAAACTCATTCCAGTGTTGGTAGCCCAAATTGGAGAAAAAGTATTTACAAATGTAGATTCAGAAAATAAAAGTCTAGAGGTTCGAGTTAAATAGTCGGCCTGTTTATTTCTTGATCTTGGAATTCTTGAGATGCTAAAACTAGGTATAAAATCTCGGAGAAGAATGAGTTCATCAAGCTGATTAAAGAAAACTGGTCACTCCTCTGGAGACAGTACCATTGAGACGAGCTCTGCACTATCAGTTTCGAACACATGACAAAGAAGCTTTGCTGAAAGAATAGAATACATTGCCCATAACAGTGTTTCTAACTCCATATGCAAAAGTGAAATGGTTTTCCGGTTACATTTTGCACCCAACAACCTTACATTATCCTCACTCTGAATACAAACCCAACCTAGGCCTGTAATAGGATCATATGCTTTCCAAGAACTATCTACTCTGCATCAAAGCGATGTTGGGGTTACCTCCAACAATTCCATGTTAACCTCATCCTCTACCGGACATATTTGTGCCTCCTCCCAAGCTAAATATTCAGTGCACGCCCGATCTAAAATGTCATGGGGAGTAGTTTGTTTTCCTTTAAATAACTTTTTATTTCTAACTTTCCACAAAAACCACAGTATCCAAAGAAAACACTTTGATGTAACTTGTTCCTTTAAATGATTCGGTATTCTCCAAAACAGATAGTCCAAGTTCTCAAATTCCAACCCTATTGGAAAAGGATTTTATGATAAAGAAACCTTTAAAAGCGTCCAAGTTTGCAAAGCAAAGGAACACTCAAAAAATATATGATTAATAGTTTCCTCATAGACTCCACATCACAACTAACTCCCCGATGATTTAATCTTGATGTAATAGCTAGTGCACCTGAAGCAATTTGCCAAAGCAAATGTTTAATTTTTTTGGGAGTTTTAACTTTCCAAGCCTGAGCTTTAAGAGCTATACAATTCGGCCCCCAAGTTACCTCCCCTGACATATCCCTTGCTAACTCATAGCCTGACTTGACCGTATATTTTTCAGATTTTGAGTAGTACCAAATTAGTCTATCCTCCTTAAATAACTTGCTAATAGCCATGCCTCTAATCAAAGAAACATCTTCCGGATCCATAAAATCTTGTAAGACCGGTAAATACCACACTTTGGATACCGGATTAATTAAATAACTCATTTTCAAATTTGGATAATCCTCGTTTCCTCTGCCAATTGCCAATCTAGGATTCACATCCGGAATCCAAGGATCTTTCCAGACCGATATATCACGTCCAGATCCTATACTCTATGGACACCTTTTTGAACTAAGTCCTTTGTCGAAAATATACTCTCCCACCCAAAGGATGGAGAGTATAGTTTTTTATCCTGTAAAAGATGACACTTCCTATAATATCTTCCTTTTAATACCGGAGCGATCAACGAGTTTGGATATTGAATAAGTCTCCAATATTTTTTTGCCAACATTGCATCATTATATTTCTCTAAACAACGGAAGCCTACTCCCCCTTCTGATTTAGGTTTACACATTTTCTCCCATGTCAACCAGTGGAGACCTCGGTCCTTTCCATTGGAACTCCACCAAAATTTCAAGACCGCACTTGTTAACTTTGAAGTTAAGTCTTGCAGAAATTTAAAACAGGACATAACATATGATGGTAAAGCTAAGGCCACCGACTTAATCAATGTTTCCTTGCCTCCTTTTGAAAGAAATTTATCTGACCATCCATTTATACGTTCATTAAGACGTTCTCTAACATAGTTAAAGATTTTACACTTCGAGCCACCCAAGCTCTCTGGTATCTCAAGATAGTTATTCATACTCCTTCCTTTGAAATACCAATTAAACCTTTCAGATGGTTTTAAGTTTGATTGTTTATTTTATTACCGAACATAACCGATGACTTGGTAAAATTAATCACTTGTCCTGAAGTTTTTCCATATCTTCCATTCATATCCAAAACAGTTTAACATTCCTCTGCTTCTGGTTTACAAAAGTTTTACTATCATTCGTAAAAAATAAATACGAGATAGCGGGACACACCAAGGCTACTGAAATTCCAGTATTTTTTTATTTTTTTTTACCATTTTAATATTCGCTATCAACACCTCTGTACATAAATTAAATAAATATAGAGATAAGGTTCCCCATGCCTGAGTCCCCTTTTTGGGACAATATGACCTTTCGGTTGCCCATTCAATAGAACCTGATACGAGACCGAACTAACACTCCACATAATCCAAGATATCCAAACCGAATTAAACCCTAAACGATGCAGAACCGCCTCCAAAAAACCCCCCATTCAATCATGTCATAAGCCTTACTCATGTCTATTTTAATTGCTAGAAAGTTTTCTCTACAGACTTTTTTTGTACGTAAACCATTAAACATTTTCTGAGCTATTAAAATATTATCTATGATAAGCCTACCCGATACAAAAGCCGATTGTGTTTCCGATATTAATCTTGGTAAAACCTTCTTAAGCTTCAAACAAAGAATTTTTATTCAAATAAAATTTAAAACATATTTTCATTCAAATGAAAATAGAAAATATCCATTTTCATTTAAATATTTTTTTGATATTATTAAAATAAGAGAAACATCATTTCTAATATAAATTTTGTGAAAGTATAACACACCAAAAAATAATGCATTTGTTTTCTAAACATAGAAAACAAAAATGTAATTTTACTCTGAAAAATATTTATCAAAAGTCTTTTGGTTCAAATTTATAGACATGATATAAGACAAAATAAATTTGAAGAAAAATGGAAAATTTGATTATAGTACATAGAGAAAGATCTTTTTAATTGAATAGAAACCGGGTAGAAGTAGAAGTTATAAAATGAAAGATATTTGAAATCTAGCCGTACCTTGAATAAATATAACAAAATTATGACATACTTCTACATCTATTTACCAAATCTTATTATATAAAGTTAGGTTACACTTACGAGAGTTTAAATATTTTTCCAACTTTAGATTTTTATATTATTATAGTATTTAAGTTCTAATAAATTTATAAATTTTCAAAGAATTGTGAAGGATTTTGGCGAGTGAACGTGCGAAAAAAAGATATTCGGTTTAGAACCGATTGAAGATCTAAACCAGAGGATTTCATAGGAAAACTGAAGATCTTACCAGAAGAACTTCACCTAGATATAAGCGAGAACATAACCGCCGGTTACTGAATTCGTTTTTTTAATCTCACATTAGGCATGTGCATTAAGGTTTGGTTCAGCTTTTTGGATTTCCAGGTTCAGAGGCCTATGACTCATTCATGTATTTATAATTTTTTGTTTGGTTTTATTGTTCCAAATTTAAGTAAGGTTCTGGTACACGTAAAATCGAAAAAAATAAATGTAAAATTGGTGATTATGATACGTGTCATAAAAATTATGTTAATTTTATTTTTCTTAATCAAAAAGAAAAATCAAAGAGAAAAATTAAATAATAAAGTGGATACTTTTTAGTTTCTATTTTTCTAATATAATTGAAATATTTTTATTTCAATAAAATTTAAACATTTTTCCAAATTTAGATTTTGATATTTTTATCTATTTAAGTTTTAATAAATTTATAAATTTTAAGGGAATTGTGAAGGATTTTGGCGAGTGAACATGCGAGAAAAAAGGGATATTCGGTTTAGAACCGATTGAAGATCTAAACCAGAGGATTTCAGATAAAAACTGAAGATCTTATCAGAAAAACTTCTCGCCTAGATATGAGCGAGAATATAACCGCCGGTTATTGGATTCATTTTTCATATCTTACATTAGGCATGTGCATTCAGATTTGGTTCAGCTTTTTGGGTTTTTGGGTTTAGAGGCCTATGACCCGTTCTGGTATTTGGAATTTTATTGTTTGGCCTTGTTGTTGCAAGTTTAAGTAAGGTTACGGTACACGAAAAATCTGAAAAAATAAATGTAAAATTGGTGATTATGACATGTGTCATAAAAATTATGTTAATTTTTTTTTTCTTAATCAAAAAGGGAAAATCAAAGAGAAAAATTAAATAATAAAGTGGATAATTTTTAGTTTCTATTTTTCTAATATAATTTAAATCTTTTTATTCAATAAAATTTAAACATTTTTCCAAATTTAGATTTTGATATTATTATCTATTTAAGTTCTAATAAATTTTATAAATTTTTAAGGAATTGTGAAGGATTTTGGCGAGTGAATGTGCGAGAAAAAAGAAATTTGGTTTGGTACATGAAATATTAGAAAAAATAAATAGAAAAATTGGTGAAATTATCACAAACATAACTATGAACTTTCAGATTTTTTTGTTAATTTTGGGTATTTTAGTTATTTAAGTATAAAGTTAGTTGATATTTTTGCGTTTATAATTATAGAGTAATTAGGTTAAATAAAATTTAAATACAATTAATATTTTTGGGTATATAATTATATTTCAAATATTTCAGATATTCATTTGGTTTTTGGTTTGGTTTGGGTTTGGTCCTTTGGATATATGAATTTAGGACCCAAAATCCCAGAAGACTTTATTCTTCTCAGCTCTTGTGAAAACAATATTCAGTTCTAGACTAACAATCTTTAAGTTATGTAGCTTCTTGAGAACTAGCATTGGATCCTATAGGGTAGGTCTTAAGAGGATAATTAGAAATTTTCAATTTGAGAAGGGAGTTGAAGTTCATCCGGTAGTACTTTTCTATATATCATCATTTCAAATCTTAACTAGTTTCAAGATTGATTCAAGCTTTATTAAGATAGATATATAAGCTACGAATGAAAATAGCTCATTGGAGCTTTATTAGGTGCAAGAAATGTAAAGTGAGAAAGCTTAACTAAGAAACACCAAGATCAAAGATTCTTAGATTGATATTACGAAATGAGAAGAAGAAGGTGTTGCACAAAGTGGCAACTCTCTAAGTTACATCATTGATCTTATAAAACTTTCTAGGAAACCCTAATCTACATGGGTTTCACATTTCTATTGGATCATAAGATTAGTTTTGGCTGAGTCTTTAGAGCAACTCCAACTGACATAAAAGAAGGTGTCTTTAACTTAAAATATAATAAAAATAAAATAAAAAAATGGATGAACAGAAGAGAACCGGGTCTCTAAGTAGACACTTTTGTTCATTTGAGGTATCCAATATGAGATTGGCCGGAATCTTTTGTTTTTCTCATTAACTTTTTTTTCAAATTTAACTGGACACCCACATTTAAAGAATCACTAAAAGAGGGAGAAAAATTAATACAAAGTTAGTGGAGGTACTTAGATTAAATTAATATTAAATTTACTATTAAATTATATTTAAGACACCATTACAAGGTTTACCAATGTGGATGGTCTTATGCTTCGATAGTAGGAGACCTGGAAACAAAATCTACTCCTCCAAGTGTTTTATTGAGGCGCCAAGGGACAATCCAAAAACTTCCTCTCCAAGAAATCATATTGATGAGATCAACAAAGTTCTAAGTTTCTTCATGTTGATGAGATCAACACACTTCCTTTTATTGTTTAATCAAACAATGTCTCTATTTGTATCTAATGATTGAGGGAGACAGAAACTTTCTTCTAATTCATTCATTGGAGACGCAAGATCTGAAGAAAACGCTAATCAATCTTCTCCTTAGCCCACACGCTTCACAAATGTAGATTTAGGGTTTTGAACTGCAAATACTATTCCACACATTAAAAACAAGATTAAAAGTAAAATAACAAACAAATCATACCTGAAATCGTTGTTGAATTAATCTGATATATTTATCTTAGTTTTGGTTTTATAGTTACTACATTATGGTTGTCATATCTCAAGAAAGCCAAAGGATGAAGCACTTTGAGACAGAGATCCAAATAGTTCAAAGACGTTACATCTAATTTTTAGGATTTATATTGGGCCTTTTTCAGATTGATTCCAATTAGACGAATTGTTTGTTGGACAAAATTCTAGTTCGATTCAAATATGGTTATGGGTAAGAATATAACTAAATATTTTTTAGTAATTAAATAAATAAATACTATTAGAAGATAATTACCCTAAACCTTAATTATAAATTAAAAAAATTTAGTAACTACAATTACATTTAGGAATGCCATCTTAATATATTTTAACTAAAACAAAGATTACTCATGATGAATTTTAATTTGCTTAAATTGGATATAGAAAGAAATGTTGGATTAATTGCCAAACAAAACAAATTAAAAAAATAAGCGAAATGTTGGATTCGATTTTTATTCCAAATCTTAGTTAAACTAGGTTAGTTTGAGTCACATACAGATATCATCTCTATTGTACATGTGGATTTTTGTTTGTTTGTTTTTTTGTTTTTTCTCTATGTAATATATCCCTTGTGTACTTCGTGCAACTTCGATTCTTAAGAAATATTTTAACACACCAAGATCTTTCATGTTAAAGCATGTATTAAGATAGGTTTTGAACTTCTGAATTGCATCAATTGTGCTTCCTGTGATGGCGCAACTCTCAATCTAGCTTCCAATTCAAGACTTATACGGTTCGAGCCTGGCTAATGAGTCATGCACGGCCTTCAACTGATCCGGATTCATCGTTTAGAATGTACCCTAAGTCTTTTGCTTTATACTGATGCCATATAGCCATCATTTTGTTATTTTTTACATGCTTAAGTTGGTTTCAGTGTTGACTTTTGGATACTTAAGTTGGTTAATGGTTATAGGGTAATATTAGTTATGGACTTATGGTTAAAACGGTGCCGGATTCCGCTATGTTGTACCAATGTAGCGAAATAGTGATAAAATGATAGTTATGGTATTGGCGACAAGTTATATGTTCTTTCGTGAATGTCACCAATCAAATCCATGTTGGTGTAGATACCGATACACTATTTTTAGTCTGGATGTGGGACTATTGGTGGTCGATACTTGGTGGCAATCATTTTTCTATAAAAATATGATAAATATATTAAAAAAATAGAAATGAAATTTGATTTAAATAAAAAATAGGAGAATAACTTTTCCAACACATGTTAAAATTTAATCAACCAATTAATATAAGTTACAATTTCATTATTAACAATATTAACTTGTGTTCATTCTTAAGAGGGAGATCAAGTTTTATACAATAAAATATACTCGTAAAATTTTTGTTAGTTTTTCTTGATTGTTAACGAAAAGAAAGTTAAAATTTTTAAATATGTACTCTTGAATTAGTATATGTAAATATATATTTTCTTTTTCTTTATTGGTTTGTTTTCTGTTTTGGTTAAGAAAAAGTATCAAAAGTTTTTTTGACACATGTTGAAATCTAATTGATCAACTGAAATATAGTAAAACTTCTATAAGTTAATAATGTTGGAACTGTTATATTTTATTAATTTATAGACGTATTAATTTACTGGTATTTATATATTTTCCCTAATTTAAAAAAAATCTTATTTATAAAATTATAAATTTCTCTTAATTAGTTGATATATTAATATTCCTCCAAAGTTTTATGTGTTTGTTAGTAAAGTTTTTCATACTACTAGATTAATACCAAATTAAACCAAATCAATGTTATGCTAAATCAGACTGAATTACAAATTTTTTTTAGTATTCATAAAACTGAAGAGCTAGAGATAAATAAATAAATCCTAAACCAAATTATCCACCTCTAAATAAAATTTTAATATCAAACTTTTTAAAAATAATTATTTCCATGTACGGCACATATCAAACCTAAATCTTTGTGACGTCAAAATAATTATTTATTCAAGAACCAACCACAAAGGAGGAGACTATGCTAGGTATATACAGTGGCACAGGGAAAAAGTGAGAAACATATATTCATTCCCATTGCCAAATAAATGACAGAATGTATACGGTGAAAATTTAATAATTTTCTTTGATAAAAAGATCATTTAAATTTTTTATACTATACTCTCGAACTTGAAAAGAAAAAAATTGAGAAAACCATGATTGATGTAATTTTTAAATTACAATTGGACCAATCTATAGAGAAAAGGGGAACAAAAAGGAACATTTTTGACCGGAAAGGAAGTAAAGTCCAAAGGGCTTTTTACATGGTCTCCAAGAACGAGTATTATTTATTGATATCTTCTGAGGCTTTTGACATTGCAACATGCTCACTTAGCTGTTACGTCACTTTCTACAATTATCCATAATTTACATAATGATTTTATCTCAAAGCAAATCAACATCTTTGACAAATCAAACACAAGAAGTATGAGTATACACTTTATGCTAAAGGCTGATTTTTGTTGTCGATCCGTGGAATAAGTGTCTTGGTGTAGGAGTTTCATAACGTAAGAATCTATTGCATTAATCTGTTGTATAAGCAAGCACTTTAGAACATCCCAGTAGCTCCTGGAAATCAGGACAATCAAAACAATTTACAACTTTATCTCACACTAGAAGTGATATGTCATATGCATATGGGAACTAATTTAGAATTCAAAAATGTCATAGTATGATACAAGGCTTTGAGATTAAGCCATACACTATACGACTAGTTAGAGAAAAAAAAAATATTTTATCTTAAAACCTAATATATTATTTTGATTGTTTTGACAAATTAGATTTGCAGTAAAATAACAATGACCGGAGGTTCCTGAAGACACTACGAAGTGCAAGTTATTCAATTATGGATCGTCGGGTTGTATTCCCCCACCCTCACCAAAGTTTCAATTAAGTGTGTAACTACACGAAACTTTAATTTCAGAGTGTAACTATACCATAAAACTTTGACATCATCACAATATTTTAAATTCAGGTTTTATCTCTATAGTCAATAATGACTAACGGTTTCCGTTAAATGTAATACTAAACCAGATTAAAATTAAAATTAACCAGTTTGACATTTAACCAATACTTAAAATTGGATTACCGTAAAATCTCTATAAACTAATGATATTGAGACTTTAAATTTGTATTTCTTTATAGTCATATTAATTTATCTATAAATTAATAAATAGTTTTGATTGGTTTATCATTTAAAAATTTACTATAAAAGTTTCGTTTATATAAGTGAATTTACAGTAACTTTTTTATTTACCGTAAAAATAAATCTTCTAAATAATAAATATTCAAGTTGAAACTGTAAATTTATAGCACCCAAAATATTAATTTTATTTACATCAAATTATCTCAACTCAAATTATTAATTTATAGAGATTTTACTATATTGCAATTTTAAGTATAGGTTAAAATTCATATTGGTTAATTTTAATTTTAATCATATTTAGTGTCATAACGAAAATCATTAATCGTTAATAACAGCTATGGAGATAGAATCACAATTTTTTTGTGGGGATATACCTGTCAAAGTTTCGTGTAATTACACCCCAAGGCTAAACTTTTGTGTAGTCACACACTTAATTGGAACTTTCTGAAGGGATACAACCCGTCGACCCTTCAACTATTCTAAATTGTTTTACTGATAAATGTAGGAAAGGTATTTCGGTTTAAATTTGGGTTTGGTTCGGGTTCAGTTCAGTTCGGTTATGCAAAATCTCTAACAAAAATCAACCAAAGTTACTTTGGTTCAATTTGTGTTCGGTTCGGTTTATATTCGGTTTGATTTGGTTTGGTTCGCTATATTAAGGGGTTGTTTCCAAACAGTATCTACAAGTAAATTAAAAAAGTTATGACTATGTTTGTATCCAAACATCCAAAAAAAATAATTGCAGATAGTGTAATTATTTCTTCTATTTGCGAAGCTCTTTTACTCGATATCAACTATGGAAAATCAAGCTGAATCATCTGATTCATAAGTTCTTCTAGATTGCTGAGTAGCCGTTTTTGTTAAATATTTCATGTTGGGATTGGCTCAATTCGATTTTTTTTCCACATCTTTGAAATTTATTATTTAAAAAGAACACAGTAACAAAACACAAACCGAAAGGATCTAATCCTTTGTAAGCAAAGCCCCAAAGATGGGGAATCAACAACCAAAATACATAAAGGACCACATAAGAAAACCATAAGCCTTATATTCCTATCAAACTGAAACTTTCCAAAGAATAAAAGTCGCTGGAGATTGCTCGAGTTCGCGGGGAAATCCATCCAAAAATGCCAGAGTCTTCTAACCTTTGTGTCCTCGCTTCTGATGAGTAGACTTCTAAAGTAAAACCACAATTACAACAAACCCGACAAGGCCAATCATTCCATAACAAAGGAAGGATCTTTGAACAGTCTAAGTGAAGCCAGAACCGGAGAAAAAGAGTCGCAACTTGTCGACAAAGATCCGGCATGAAACAAAACGGAGACCAACCAAATCTCGATCAGATCTAGAGAAAGATTTTAGTGGAGGAAACAAAAAATGCCGCCGAAAACCGACTCCTCAAAACCTCATGGAGACAACTAAGGGAGTAGAGGTTCAACTCGGTTGCGGTCACCAAAAGAAATGGAGAGGAGAAACCTAAAACATATAGCAACAGAACATGGTCCAGAACAACAAATAAAAATCAAGCTCAAAGAAATCTTCTAAAACCCCCTTCTAAAATCTAAACCACGGTCGAGTTAAAACCGTAATTAAAACGAAGATCTCACCTGAATAAAACACACCGATGAAAGACATAATGACCATAGCCCAACTCCGGCTCTGAGGGAGCAGCCTGAGTTGACGCCGTGAAAAATGGTGATAGGTGCTCTAGACAGAGAAAATTGCTAGGGTTTTCAATTAATTTCGATTTAATTTCAATTGTCTCTCTGATAATTTCAGTATGTGAACATGAGCTACAAACTACATTTTCAAAAGTAAAGAATTGCACGATAGGCTAACCAATTAATATATACCATTTTTAATACATAAGAAAATCAGATTTGTTGGATTAAAATAAAAATTTGCAAACGGATTATAACTAAAAAAATCCTAATAAGATAGAAAATTCTTGACGGGTATGGGACATAACATATTACCCATCATAAAATGGATAGACTTAAATTTATTTACCAAAATATATATATTTTTTAAAGTATAACTCCGCAAGTATATGCGGGTCCAATCTTAGACAAAGAAGACAAACCTCATAGACAAACAATGAATCTGGTTTTTAAACAGGGAGTTTCTGAACTAGGAAATAAAGATTATAGGTAAGAAAGCCTACAATTTTTTAAAACATTCTTACATACTTTTTTCTTTCCTTTTTTAATAACTAATCTAGTGACTATTTGTGTTCTGACTTAATTTTAAGGAACACCGAAGTGGTATATCTTAGTACATGTAATCATCGGATAAACAACATCATGATTTCGAATTTCTAATAGAATGGCTTAATGTTTGGATTTTAATGGATTTGTTTATGTTATGTTGTTTTGCTATTGATAGATGATGTCAACACATGTTTTGGTTTCCAATTAGTTAGAACTTTTTTTTAATTCAGACTAATATAATATCTAATTTGGTAGGAGTTCCTAAAATTTTTTAAATAAAAAAAAAGAACATGATTGATTTCGCGTACGTTTGAATCAAACAACATAAATTTGTAATTTCTACATAGAAAGTACTATAACTAAATGTTTAAACCACGTTAAATAGATTATAAAATGTAAGGAAACAAAAAAAAACTAAAAATATATCTTCTACAACCAAAATAAAAATATTTATAAATAGTAAAGAAATATTAAAAAATGCAAATTTATTTTAAAATATTTGACCCACGGTACAATCTAGTCAATTACAAAACTAAAGTCATTTTCACTACTATATGGAAAGTCGGATACTAAAAACTCAAAACTTCAAAGTTCAAAGTTCAAATAAAAGACTTAATAGATAAAATCAATAAACTATTAAAATAAACTAACAAAACTAAAACTGAAAGTATTAAAAGTTTAAACTAAACTTAATAAGAACTTCAAGAAGGATTAGAGCAACTCCAACCATAACACCAAATTTGCTGTTGAAATCACACTAAATTTGATGTTTTGGTGTTTCATTGAACTTTGATAGTTTGATAAATACTAATTATTATATTATTATATTATTAAATTTAAGATTTCTTTTTTATTTTAATAGTTTGATAAATACTAATTATTATTATTATTGTTTTAAATTTATATTATGTTCTTACAAGTCATTTTGTTGTATTTAGTTTTCATGTTTATTGGTTTTAATTTTGTAATTTTATATTTTGGTGTTTTAATTGAACTTTGATATTTTTAATTAATATTAATTTATTTCTCTATTAATTTAGATATTTTGTGCAGATTAAAAGTTTATAATATATTGATAGTTTATTTAATTTTTAACTGATAAACAACATTTTAATTATACTACCAAATGAAAATACAAATAAAACAGTATTATTTTTTTAGTGTTTTGTGAAAAGTGTTGCACCAAATATGATGCGACACTGTCCACAAAACACTAAAAAGAATTGTTTGGTATGAATTATGCAGTCACGTTGGAGATGAAAATACACCAAATTTGGTGTTTTGTCGTCTGATTGGAGTTGGCCTTAGAAGAGAAAAAACAAAAAACAATGTGAGATCACTGAATGACAATTCCTTCTGTTCTATTGATATCAACAAGAATACCTACAACAAGTCAAAATCGCATATAAGTTTTACACAAACTAAATTTTACACCAATGATTATTCATCTCTTCAGTACCACTCAGTTACATATAAAACTAACGTACATATGATTTATTGATTTTTCACTAAATAATATTGCAAACAGAGTATCTAAGAAAAAAAGAGACTACTAAAACAGAGTTCAAAACCAAACAAAAACCAGGAAAGCAACAACATTATAAAATGAAGGGAATTTAATGGAAAAAAAAACCCTTAACTTTCACCACATCCATTTTTAAACCCTCAACTTTGTTTTTAGTAAAACTTTCTCTCAATTATAATTCGTTAATAGATTTCACCCTCCATAAACAGTTTCTGTCTACTGTGATGAAATGTTGTTTGAATGACATAAAAAACGTCGATGTATTTGTATTTATCTTAGAAACAACAAGATTTTTAATGAAAAACAACCTAAAGTAACATTTTATAGAAAACTCAGTAACATGTTATGGAAAACCCATACTAATGTTGTAGTTATTCCTCCTCCAGACAAGATCATGCCAGGTACAATGAAGAACAATGTTAGGAAGTCCAATATCCAACTGAACATCTTCCATCTAAAGTTTTTATTATATGTGAAAAAGTTTAAATGGTAGAACGAAAAACACTGAACAACATTGTTTTAGAAAATTTTCCATTTCAAATTCTTTACCTTTTTTTTTTGCATTTGCTTACTTCCAAAAACTGTCAAAAGGTTGGATACAAAAGACACTCATACAAGCATGAAGCGGTTCCAAAACCACCCGAACAACCTCAAGGAAGATCTAGGAAAAAAATAGAAGATTGTAGGTGAAGAAAACTCTACCACTCCGCCAACACAATCTTCTCTTCAAAGTTAATGATTTGGCAGTCTCTACTTTAGGATATATGTAATTTTTTTTATCGCAATTGGTGGTACTTCTTTGAATTATTATTTTTCTTTTCATTAAACAATGTTGCTGGATTTATTTTCTTTTTTTTGTTGGTTACTTGAAACAAAATATTTTTCAACCATTGTTGGATATTTTTTTATGTTATTGTGTCTTTTAGTTTCTTATAGCCTCTAAAGACTAAACTAAACCATTCAAAATCGACAATCAAATCACAAAACTGGAAATCTAAGTTTCTAATTCAAGATTTTTATATGTATTTCATGTTTTTTCATTAAAAATCTTGTTATTTTTATGATAAATACAAATGTCTCAACGATAAATATAAAGGTAGCCTTTATCACCAAATACTTCACTGAAATAGCTGAGATGATGCAAATTATCTCTCTTCGACGAATTAGATTTATCATAGGAATTTAGTTAATTTTACTTTTAGTTTCAAAAATTGATTTGTAATTAGATTAATAATTTACTTTTACAAATTATAAAATTTACTATAATAAATATAGGATCTAGCGGTCGGTAATCCCTCAATACAAATTAATAAAAATAAAAAAAATTAAAATTCTTGACCGAATATTGTGAGTAATTACCAAAAACATTTTATTGGTAATTTTACTTATTAACGTAGCTTTCATCGTTGTAACCTAATAATTTCTTACAAACATATTGTCAGAAATTATTTGTTGGCAAACCGTCACAAAATCTCCAAACAGTTACATTAGTTTTTACTAAAGATTATATCGTCGAAAGAGTTATATTTTCGACGTTAACAAAATGTTTTGATAAACGAACGGAAATTTGGGATTACCGATGACTGAGACCATTGATAATCATCGACTCTATTTTAGTGATATAATAGTAGTTTTTATATTCATAAATTATAAGTCTCTCGCTTGGTAATTATTAATAGTTTCTAATATATAGAAAATGAATTACAAATGGATACTTCTATAACTTTGCAGAAAGCATATGAACAAAATCTCTCCTTTGATGCAAAAAGGAAAAGAAAAGTTTCTTTCGATCGTCTCATTCCCATCATTGCCATGAGAATATATATATATATATATAGACAACCATGCACATTCTAAACATAAAAATTGATAAAAGTAAAAAAGATACAAGAAAAACAAGGGAAACAATGATGACAAAAAATAAGTGGGTGCAAGTGTTGAGTCCTTTTCTTATTGGCTATTCGTTTTGTTTCTCATCTTTTGACCACATTGTCGAAATTTCATTTTTTAAAATTCAATTTTATTAGAGTTATCTACATGATCCTCCCATTTAGTTATTTCTTTTAATTATTTTATCATTATTTCTTGGTTTATAAAGAGGATGAAGACAGTAGTGCTGTTGTTATAGTTCTTTAACATGAGTATATTAAATTCCACTATGATATCAACACGCCACTAACCCTAAGTCTCATTTTCACAAATCAATTTTTTGTTCAAAATTTTTTAGTTCTGTACATAGTATCAGCAATTTGAAATTTCGTTAGTAATACACCATTATGTACCTTGAAATAAGTGTTTACAATTTTAGAAGGTTTACTGGAGAAAAATAATAAAATCCAAATTTAATTAGAAACCATATATCACCATTACTGAAATTTATTAAACATTTCGGAAGAAAAAATCATTAAAAAAAATCATTAGGAAATACATTTCGAAAAATATTGTTACATGGTTCTTGAGAGTGAATCGGCAACGGAAAAAAAAGGATAGAAGAAAAAGCCGTCAAGAGAAAAAAAAAATCCAAAATTATTCTTCATTGTTTCTCCCGCGTCCAGCATCGGCCCCAACAATGTGAGAGGATTTTTTATTTTTTTTGCTTAGTTTGTAGCAGAGCTTCATTTTAAGCTTTATGTTGTTAGATCACAGCGAGTTTTGACATCTTGTTTTCCGACAGCATGCAATGTAAAGCACCTGTGGTACAAGGCGGATCAGTGACCAGAGTGAGTAGCAGAAGAAGACTATGATGTGTCCAGATCCGACCAAGTTCACCTAGATGATGGAAAAGCAAGTTGAGTTTAGATCGAATTCCCCAAACCTCAATTAGGTTTGGCTTCAAATCCCATGCCTAGTCACAATCTTCCAAGGTTTTGATAGCATGCTCTTCCCCAAACAATTCTAAAAAAAATCATCCATAAATTCTCTCTGAAAGAATATTGTTACATAACATCAGTTGGATAGCCCATAATCATTATTCATTAGTACTCATCATTGTTAGTTTTCCAGCTTGCATACTTAAACTTCCTAGGGTAAATGGGATATTTCTGAAAAGCTAGCCAAAGGACTGTGCTATATTTGTTTTGTTCAACGAAAATTCATCAAAAGAGGCCCATAATACAGAATGAAAAGACATGAGTGAAGCCTTTGCAATGCTGTCAACCATCTCATTGTTAAGTTTGTGAATAAAAGAAAGTACAATTGATGTGAATAGAGAAGATAGTGATTTCAGATCGCCTTGCAAATTGGCAGTAAAGAAACATGTGAATAACAATCTCTAGCTCACCACATATGATAGATATGGAATCAGCTAACACATCTCTCTTTGATAGGTTTTCTCCTACATGAAGACCTCCTTGCAAGGATTTCCAGAGAAATAGTTTTAGTTTTGGTGACAGCTTAGTAGACCAAACTTCTTGTTTCCAGTTGAATGTAGAGGGTGCTATTTTGGTTTTATCCTCAAAATAAAATTCCTCTGTAGCAACTTGGTATCTCGACTTTGTTGTGTAGTCTCCAAATTCGAGTGGTAATCAAATAAAGATTCTTCTACTCCAGAGAATATGGGCCGGAGTAAGAGAATTTCATGTTTAAGTTCTGGTAAAATTTCCTTGATATTTTCGATGTTCAATTCCTTGTTGTCGTTTGATATAAGATCAGCAACTCTTATATCTTGAGTCTCTTCTAACACTGGTCTGAATGGTTTTACAGTTGGTGAAGTTTATATCCAAGAATCAGTCTACACATTCATCAAAGAAAAATTGGACTTTACCGTACTTTGCTAAAATTAGATCTTTCCCTATCATGATCCATTTCCAGCCGTGAGAAGCTGAGGCATGGATTGTTGAGTATTATCCCAAGATATCCATCACGTTTTTCTCTTTTCTAGGTTGGCATCCCACCAAAAGCTGAATAATGTAGATTGTATTCGCTTACAAAGGCTTACTGGCATCTTAAAGCAGTACATAGAATGGGTTGGCATGGCTTGAAGTACAGATTTTATCATAATCATCTTTCTCGCACTTGACATGAAGCGTGAAGACCAACTGACTGTTTTTTGTCGGATGTTTCTACAATTGAAGCAAATATAGATCATTCTTCTTCTTATTACATAATTCAGGTAGGCCTAAATATTTGCCAGTCCCTCCTTCCTTATGAATACCAAGCAGTCGTTTAACAACTTATCTTGTTGCTTGAGGTGTTTTTACTGAGAATGTGATTAAGGATTTATTGGTGCTGATCATTTTGCAGAAAAATACTGTATCGTCAACAAATAATACATGATTGATGTTGGAATGACCTCTTACAACACTGATTCATGGAAGAATACCGTGGATCTTAGCATTCTTGCAGTGTCCTCACAATACCTCACTGCACAATATAAAGATATATGGTGATAAAAATTACACATTGGCAAACTCCACATTCAGGGGACTATCCTATCATGTTGCTCTTCTTTCCACTGTAAAGTTGCACATGTCCCATGGCTTAATAAGATCATTGTATAATGTTTTCTATTTTTAGGAAAACTAGGGAAAACTATATTTTCACCCGGGATTGCTTATTTTGGAATACAAGCACCATTCCCAATTTTGATCGTGATGTCACAGGATTGGATTCTCTTTTCAAGTGACTCCATCTGATTGAGATAGAACATGCCTCAATGCTAAACACACAAGTCCGAGTACGTTGTTTACAAAAATAAGTCTCTCAAATATAGGAAAGACCTTCAGATGTTCACCACCGCAAGCAGATCGACCTTAATGTTAACATCTCTCACTTTGACACCGTACACAACAACTCAACTATAAATTTATCTTCTTGTTCTTTGAGAATCACTAAAATGTCAATAAGATAAACATACAAAACTGATATGCATAAATTCTTTCTCCAACAAAAGTTAAAGTAAAGTCTAGCTAAGTTATGAAATGTTTTTAATCAAACCACATGGTCAAGCTAAATATTACTTTGCAAGCTAAAAATTATCAACCAATTGTTAGAAATTAGAAAGGCTATTCAATAAAATGTAAATCTGAATGAACAAAGCTTTAAGACAATTACCCTAATAGTCATCCTTTTTCTTAATTACCTTCTCTTTTAAAATTCACTCATGCAAGTGTCTAAAGTCACAATCTTCCAAGGTCTTGATCTCATGTTCTTTCCCAATAAATCATATAAAAATCATCCATAAATTCTCTCTGTGTGTAATATTGTTAATGTAACCTCGTCTGGATCGCCTAATTAATATCATCATTTATTAGTTCTCTAAAATGATCTTTTTTTTTTCTTCATCACTATGTTTAATTTTATACTAGAACTTACTCGAACAAATAGGATATTTGCGAAAAGATAGACATGTGACTGTGCTATCATGTTTTTAGGAAAATCATGGAAAATATATTTTTCACCCGGGATTGAACATTTTGAAATACGAGCATCATTCCTGATTTTGATCATGATGTATCACAGGATTGTATTCCCCTTTCAAGTGATCTCATCTGATTGAGGTAGAACATGCATCAATCCCAAACACATGAGGTCCAAGTATGTTATTTTAAAAAATAAGTCTTTTTAAGACAGGAATGACATTCGGATGCTCTCCATGACATGTGAAAAATATAAGTGGATTGACCTTAATGTTATCATCCCTCACTTTTACACCGTACACAACAACTCGGCTGTAAATTTGTCTTGTTGCTCTTTGAGAATCAGCTTCTCATGTACAATGTCAATAAGATAACATACAAAACTGATATGCATCTACAAAATCTTCTTCCTGCAAACCCTTGGTAAGTTATGAAAATTTTTCATTCAAACCACATGATCAAGCCAAATATTAGTTTGGAAGCTAACATTCATCAACCATTTATTATAAAGGCTAATCAAATTAAATGTGAATGTGAATGAACAAAGAGTTCTTGATTAAAGCCTACAACAAAGGAAAAGCTTCAATCAGTGAGTAGAAGAAGAGGAGAGGTGAAGCGAAGAGGAAGAAGAAGATCATTTTCGTGAAGGAGGTCAACGACACAAGAAGAAGAAGACATGAGTCTAGAAGATGGAGTTGAGCTTGTGTTGTTTGGTAATAAAAGGCCTAATGGGGTTACGAAATATGCAAGGCCCAAACAAGTAATAATGTCTTGTTGTAATCCAAGTGTTTAGTTAATGTCCTAAGTAGAAGTTGTTAAGAGTAGTTGAAGTTGCTAGAGTCTATGATGTAAGTGTTAGAAGTATGGTCTAGTGTGTAAGAGTCATGATGGCTTAAAGTATGGGTGCAAGTAGAAGATGTAGTATAAGTGTGTATGTGGTGTTGTTATAAGAAGTATATAATATATTACCAATGTAGAAGATTTAAAGTAAAATGGTCCTTTGTTTTTCTCTCTAAACAAACGAACAAAAAACATAGAGTGAGATAGAGAGAACTAAGAGCAACCGCATCAGAGTATCTGATGGGGTATCTTATCAATTAAAATGTAAAATAAATACAAAAAAGGAAGAAAGAGACAAGAAACGATTCTATAGATAGAATCAATTCTCATTAAAATGAAAAACTGTACTGCCATTTGTCAACTTATGAATGACTCAATTCTTTTTTATTTAAAATATAATTATATCACTAAATTATATAACAAAATATATGTGAGATACTTGAGTGAAAAACCCTTCTGATGAGTGTGATCTAACCTCTAAGAGAAACAGAGGTTAGATGTGAGAATGTCAACAATTTTTCACTCTGGATTGGACATTTTGGAATACGAGCAATTTTCCTATATTGATTATGATGTCATAAGGATGGATCCTCTTTTGAAGTGATGCCATATGTTTAAATAGAACAATCCTTAATCCCAGACACACAATTTCCAATCTTCCAAGGTCTTCATAAAATGCTCAATTACATAAAAAATTATACAAAACTCATTCATAAATATTTTCTAAATATAATATTTTTAATGTGACAATATTATCTAGATCGCCTTATATTATTATTATTCATTGTACTTAAAAGTGGTCTTTATTTTGGTCTTCTTCACCACTATTAGTCTTTCATCTTGCATACTTGAACTTCGTCGGGTAAGTTTGATATTTCTGAAAAGCTAACCATAGGACTATGCTTTCATGTTGCATTTATTTTCATCTGTAAAATTGCACAACTCTCATGGCTTAGCTAGACCATTGTATAATATATATATATAACGTTTACATGCATTAGTAAACATTGCACAATCAAGATAACATAAACAAAACCATCTTGATGGACAATTCTTTTGGGTTGCTAAACCAAACAAAACGAGAAAAAAAAATTGAAATAAAACAAACAAGAAAAAGAACCCTAAAAAATTACTTAACAGATCAAACAAAGCCAAAATTGTTAGGCCAACGATAGAATCTTGGAAAAATAAGTAGTGCAAGGAGAACTTGACGAGGAGATAGACTCCAATGCTTTCAATACGTTCTTGGTGCAAGGCCTCTCTTGCGGATCAATGACCGTACATGTCAGAGCTAAGTTCATGACATGGACAATCTCTTGCTGATATACTGACGTGTCGATGGATGAGTCTATCCACGTGTCAAGTTGGGAACTGGAGTATGAATATCTAGCCCAGTTCACCAAACTTTCGTTGACTCCAGATTCTATGTCCTTATCACCAAAGGAATTTTTATTGGTAAGGAGATGGAGGAGGAGAATACCAAAACCATAGATGTCACTCTTACTTGTCACCTCCTTGTGCTCCCTCGTTTCTACGTTGTAATTAAAAGGAGAACGAAAATGAAAACAAAGATTAGAGGAAAACAGAAATACATATAAAATCACTTTCAAGAAAAAAAAATTAATATAAAATTAAAATTTTCGTGAAAAAGAACTATTTTATTTTGAATTAACCATTCAATTTTAGGGTGAATTTTCTTTATAATTAAATTGGTCCGAATAATTTGCAAAAAAAAAAACAAAAAATGACATTTTCGTATATAAGTAGTACATTTTATCTTGCCTGATTTTTCAACAAAGTGTGTTATCTAAAACAACAGTTTAATATATTTGAACATCACATGAGGAATTTGTGTTGTTTTGCAAAATTACTAACTGCCAGTTTCGCAAAACGACGATATTTATAAATACCAAATTTGATCTTGTTTTTTAACTTTACTCTTGTTTTTAACTTGGGTTTTAAATAATATAATATATTTTAAAATCACATACCAAAAGATAAAAATCGTTTGGCCACAATATTTATAACATTATTCTCCGCCCATTTTGCGAAAAAAATAAAAAAGGTTGTTTAGTACTAATATGTTGTTTTTGTGAAAGAAAAAAAAGAAGTATATTTTAAAAAGCTATACTTTGGTTTCAAAATTTGGAAAGCCGTTGAATAATTGAGAATTAAATCTGTTTTCTGTGACAACTAATATATGTTGTAATTATTATACCTGGGGCCATGTAAGCAGCATCCATGCAAAGTAGGCCAGTAAGACTGAGACATAGCCTTGGTTCATCCTTAACGTCGACAACAATATTCCCCGGCGATAAATCCCCGGCAAAAACCGCCAGAGAACACTGGCAATGTAAAAACCAAAGAGCTTCAGAAATTCCCATCATAATCTTCCTCCGTCTCTCCCAACCCAAACCATTCAAAATCTGGCTAAGTGGTTTCCCTTCGGCGTCCTCGTGTATCAGGTAGGAAACTTTTTCTGACCGGCACGTCGCCACTAGCTTAAGAATATTTTTATGATCAGAAAGTTTCCTAATTTCCGATATGTCGGGAAGAGAATCATACTTCTTCTTGACCTCCTTAACAACGAACTGCACGCCGTTTTTGTCCGCAAGAACGTTTTGTTCCTTTAGAGATGATAAAATCTCGTTTACGGTAAACGATTTCATGAATCTTGAATCCAAGAATTGAATCTCCCAGTTTGTACCATCTTCTTGTTCCACTTTCTTGACATCCAAAACGTTGTTCGTCTTTTGAAAGATGAGAGTAATAAAGAAACCAGAGACAAGAACCACCAAGAAAGCTATAAAAGTTGAAGTTATGACAAACCACCAACTCTTTGTACTTCTCTTTCTTACAACCTTGCAAGGACGTAAACCGTTAACGTTATTTACGCTGCAAAGATCATTATTACCGGCGACAGCTGTTGCGTTTATGGCAAGAAAAGCTCCGTTTAAAGGTAAGCTTCCGTGAAGAAGATTATGAGATATGTTGACTTGAACAAGAGACTCAATATTCCCAAGATTCTTTGGAATCTCGCCGGATAATTGGTTGCATGACAAATCAAGATCGCTGAGAACTGAGAACTCCGAGAAACTCGAAGGGATCTCTCCGGTAAGATTGTTGTGGCTCAAGTCAAGATTCACTAAGTTCTTGCAAGAAGATAACTCACTTGGGACCACTC
Source organism: Cardamine occulta (assembly GCA_028015245.1). Taxonomy (NCBI): domain Eukaryota; kingdom Viridiplantae; phylum Streptophyta; class Magnoliopsida; order Brassicales; family Brassicaceae; genus Cardamine; species Cardamine occulta. The sequence goes on from CM051375.1 coordinate 13,862,850, forward strand.
CCGCGATTTCGTTCTCACTTAAATCCAAATCCATAAGTTCCGGGAACGTCATGAACCGTAGCGAAACCACTCCAGAGATTCTGTTTCGTGACAAATCGAGCTTCTTGAGTTTCTTGCTTTTAGAAAGATTTGGTAATTCACCGGAGAAGTTGTTCTTGCTGAGGTTTAACATCTCAAGGTGTGGCATGTCCCATGAGCTGATGTTACCTATGAGGTTGTTGTTTGATAAGTCCAAGAAGTTAACGTGTTTCAACTCGGTGAAACCTTGAGGTAACTCGCCTGATAAGCCATTGTTTTGAAGCCTCACGCGCTCTAAGCTCTCGCACTCGCCCAAACTCGGTGGGATTACGTTGTCTAGAGAGTTAGAGAAGAGGATAAGCTTGGTGAGATGGCCAGAGTCACAGAGGGTGTCAGGGAGTTTTCCGGTGAGATTATTGGTAGAAAGATCAAGGACAGTGAGGTTGTTATATTTCCCAAGATTCGCCGGAATGTCGCCGGAAATTTTGTTGGACCAAAGCTGAAGAACTTGTAGACGTGGCAAAGACGTTACTCCTTGTGGAATTTTTCCGGTTAAGTTATTAGAGAAGAGATGGAGAACCTCCAAACGTTGCAACTGAGCCACGAGCTCAGGGATCTCTCCAGAGAGTGAGTTATCACTAAAGTCGAGAGAGATGAGGCTTCGGATGGTGAAGATGGACGGTGGGATCTGACCGGAGAGCTTGTTTTGGTAGAGAAACAAGTATTCAAGATTCTTCAAGTCTCCTAGTGAAGGAGGTATTGGTCCAGAGAGATTGTTGTAGACAAGATCAAGATGGTTGAGAGAGGATAAGCCACCGATTTGGTAAGGGATTTCGCGGGAGAGGTTGTTGTATCCCAAATATATCCATTTCAAGTTTTCCATCAGCCCTAATTCCACCGGTATACCTCCCGTTAACTGGTTTGAAGCCAATGTTAAAAACTCTAATTTTGAGATGTTTCCTAGTGAAGCCGGTACATGGCTGGTTAAGACGTTTCCACCAAGATCGAGGACTCTAAGGTTAAGGAAAAATCCGATGTCTTTGTGGATTTCACCAGATAACATGTTGTTTGAAAGATCTAACGTGTAGAGATTCTGAAGAAAGCCTCGTGGGATTGAGCCTGAGAAGTTGTTGCTGCTTAGGTTGAGGTAACGAAGAGACGGAGACGAAGTGGTAAAGATGTCGCCTGGGATTGGACCGGACAAGTTGTTATTTGAGAGGTTGATGGTTCGTAAAAAGGGTAGCCGGAAAGTAGCGGACGTGAGGATTTGGCCGGAGATGTTCTTGCCGGAGAGATCGAGAGAGACAACACGAGAGAAGTTGTTGCAAACGACGCCGTTCCAAAGGCACACATCATTGGTTGAAGAGTGTGACCAAGAAGAGAGGTGTTTTAAAGGGTCTTGAATTGAGGATTTGAATGATAAAAGAAGCTCGAGTTCATTTGCATGAAGGCAAAAGAAGTTGAGAAACAAGAAGAAGAATGTGGTGATGAGATGTGGATGGTGATGATGATGATGAGAAGTAGACATGTTTGCTTTTGTTTCTTTGGGTTTGCTCTATTATTACATGAGGTTGTTTGGATATGTATTTATGCTCTTGTGATGACTGTGATGCTCTTAAGAATTGTGATTTGCTTCTAACCTTAGCTGTAAAACAGAAAGAGAAAAAAATATTTAAATGAGATTAATGATGACCTTTGATTAGAAAGGTTTAGAATGTGTTTTTTCTTTTTCTTTTTCCCCCCATAGACTTTTGTTTTTACCCTTATATGAATAATCTAAGAGGGTTTCATAAGAAAGGCAATGTGCATTATTCTTTGTACTAGGTGGAAAAGGTATAAAAAGTGCTAGGATAGGCTACGAAAAGGGGAATATTCATCAAAGTGTAAATTTTAAAATAGAAAGAAAGGAAAAAGGTGTCGAGCACATTCGCACCTTTTTTCTTTTTTTTTCTTTTTTTCTTTTTCTCTTTTTTGCAAATTATCACCTTAAATTGTGGCTAATTTTTAAATTGAGCATTCTTAAACCAACAAACTTTCTTAGACGATGAACTAGAACAAGATAAATTAGTTATTGACCTCAGGATGAACTTAGAATGAATGTGTTTACTTTGTTTTGAATATTTTACTTTGAATTAAATCAGTTGAATTACTAAAAAATTTGCTATTTTAAAACATTATATTTAGAATAAAAGCATTTTAACATAATTTAGTATGAATGTAATATAAGATAATGTTATAAAGTAACATGATAAATTTGTTACGAAAAAATAACATGATAAAGTATTGGATATTTTCTTGTTATCTACCTACTTTTTTCTAATTTTTTGTTCATCAGACCATTTCATTAGATAGAAAGATTTTACATGCTATTATTCGAAGATGAGAGTTACTTCTAGTTTTTTTGTTTTTTGCTAATTCATCAGCCACAACATTTGCCTCTCTTTTTAACAAGTTTTAAGCTGAAGCTGTCAAGAATGTGGACAAGCTTTTGAATATCACTCAAGTAGGTTGAAATTGGATATTCCAACTAGTTTTTTTGGTTGAAGTTGTAATCTAATGCGAGTAATCATATAAATATCACTGTTACTTTTTCTTTCTCTGTCACCTTTGGAATCGGACGTTTGAACACGAACAGATGAGGATGGGATTGATGTCGCGAAAAAGCCTCTGAGATTTTTGTCGGCTTACTATTGAAATGTTCTTTTGACTGAAGATAACATAAAATAAAAACTTTTTCTTGGAGTTGGACCTAAACATCACCTTTGAACGTTGAAAAGCTTTTTCCAATTCCATATGTTACACTTACATGTAATGTACTAATCATTTTTTTTGTACTTAATCATGCCTAGTTTAATAGAGAGATCTTCTATATAATATTTAAATAAAGATCTTCTAAACGATATTTGAGAAAGGTTTTTTCTGGTTAATCAAATTTTGAGAAGTAAAAAAAGAAATTTTAATGGTTAATTTTTTAATACAAAACCGATAAAAACATAACACATCAAAACTTTTGCTTGTCCTCAAACACAATGCAGCATGAAGGAGAGATTTTCGAAAACGGGAACTCACATACCCTGACGGTAACGGACTTGGAATGACACAAGATAAGAGAAACAAACAACGATTGAAAACCCAAAAAAATTATAACACATCTACAACGAGAGACAAAGAAACCTAAATCCCAACTTTTGGAAAGCAAAGCTCGAGCTTCAATACCACTCTCATGTAAACAACCATTCTACGTTTCTGATCGGATTTAAATTCTCAACTTGTATCTCTCGAAATGGTATCTCTTTCAGGGAACTAAAGGAAAATAAAATTTTTGATAACAAACAAATAAATACTTTAAATATGGTGGGTCAATTTTTTTTTCTTTTCTACTAGTTTGTTACAAAAACTTACTAGTGACGCCCGCTGTTTAGTTTTTTTTTTAATTTATCAATCAGTTTAAATAGTAACTAGATTAATAACCTTTGGCCCGGGTGCAATACTTTTAAAATCGTTATTTGTTATATATGAATTAATTAAATTATAAAAAAAAATTTGCTAGAATATAGTGCATGTGAGTTGTTAGTAGTGTGATTGATTTAAATAATGTATATGTATTGTATGGTTTACGCTTTGGTTCTTATTCGGTTATGTAGTTTTCATGTATAATAAATAATGGACAATACAAATGGTTTACAATTTGGTTCTTATTCGGTTATGTAGGTTTTATGGTTTTTTGATTCTATAGAAAATAAAATCATTTTGAAACCGATTGAAATACGGTTAGAGATGGTTCAATTTTCTTTGGTTTACAGTTTTAATCGTGATTAATTTGGTTCGGTATGGTTTGGTTTCTGTATCAGTGTTTGTAGATGATTTCATGATTTTATAAAAAATAATAATAAAACTTAAAATCAAAACATTGAATTTGTAATTGTATTTGTTTTTGTAAAAAGTTAAAACTCTAAATCGAGCAACTGAAAAGTTAAAACTCAAAATTGATTCAATTTAAAAACTTAAAAAGAATAGGAGTCAAATTTATTGATGCGACTTGCAAAAACAACATGATGTCTATTAAACAATGTGCTTTTTGCGAACAGGGCCGGGTTAGCTTTTATTCAACTGGGTGGACATCCACTTGAAAATAGAGGATCTGCGTCCCAAATCCGGATCGGACAAAAAAAGAACTTGGATCAGCTTGGATACTACATCAAAATCACCAAATTGCCCACTTTTTTTTCTTTCAAAACTAAAAGACAGTTGCATAAATTGTAAATATTGAAATATGGCTTAAATGGTTTGTAATTTGTTCGGCCCCTATTATTCGATTAATAGTATAGAGTTTATGTTCTGAGACCTAACATATGTACTTATGCTGGATTCTAACATTAATCTATTCGAATCTTGTACCCAAAGAGTACACGCCTAAGGACTGAAACTTCTTGGTAAGAAAAGAAGGCTATGTTTTGAGAACAAATTTTGTTGTTATCGTACCGAACTAGTATAGTTTTCAAATGGAGTTGTGCAACCAAAACGCACATCGAGAACTAATTGAAAAAGATAGAGCCCACAAAACAAAAAGAATAAATTTTACGGAAGGAATATACAAAGAGTTGTCACTGTCGCGGATGGGCATGCTTTGCTTAATTCCATTTTCTAGGGCTTTGTACTTCCCCCACACGCCCACTTTTCCCCCACCCCACGCTTGTTTTCTTCTTTTTGTTTTCTTCATTTGAGTAAATGAAATAATTTCAACTTCCTTTTCCCACCCTAAGATTATCAAGTAAATAGAAATAGAAAACAGAAGAGCACAATAGAATATAGCGAAGTTGACGAAATAAAAAAAAGAATATAGCGAAGTTTATGATTTTTTCTGATGTGAAAATTGGGGCAGACATTTTAATGCTAGGATTGAGATTACATGTTTTCTAGTGTGTGCTATGTTTTTTGTATCAAATCGAATGTACAATGCAAGATATCCACAATATTGTACCGTTGAATGCTCCAAATACACCATATCACCGGAGACCAGTTGAGAAGGGTTACAAATGGCATAAGTAGTGATGTATTTTATCTCAAATAAAAATACTTTGTACTATATCACGTTTCTACGCGTTTCTAAAATCCAACCCAATAACCATTTGCAAATGATGAGGTTTTGATCTAATTTTTCGAACACCAATAAACAAAAGACACAAGGAGTTTTGTTATTGCAATACATGAAGTAAAATATATGAACTTAGTAATGAGGTATGAGTGACGTAGAGCCGGCCCGTTTCCTTTGGAGAAGGTATCACTATCTTCTTTACACATTGATTGTAGGTCTAATTATGTTGTAAACTAGTGGTCCAAAGGAGTCACCACTACTAATTACTTTATCAAATTAAATTAAAGATGAAGAGATTAAATTTAAGTTTATGACATTGGTTAGAGAGAAAGAGTATCGACTTGACTTCCCCCACTATGTTGTGGTGCTTCCTTTATTTGCATTCATATCTTATGTTGTCTAAAGCCTATGCATTTATTTTACCTGGCGGGTATCTCTTCCTCCTCTAGAGATGTAATATTGGCTACTTTTTCCATTTGTGTATGGCTGGCTCTCTTCCCGCACGCTACTCGAGTCTACTATTATTGACTAAGAGGATGTCTTTAGCAGATTGTCTCTTATTGATTGACAAAATCCGTTCTCGTATAAATTTATGAAAACATCATTTTTATCTTATACAAGTAATATATTATGGTTTTTATGATTTTTAGCCATGATGTAAGTATTGTTTTTAGAGTTTTTTTTTATATTCTTTGAATTTTATTAGCTACAAGTACGAGATGGATCTTGTTGATGCATTTTGGATATTTTGGAGGCTTGTATCTGAGCAAATCAACTAGGAGATGAATCAGGGTGTTCACATCGATCGACAAATCCCGTTGGTGTCGATCAACATTGTTCATGACTATCGAAGTCATCTGAGATTTTATCAAATTTGAATAATTACAAAGTTACCCTAAGAGTTTTAATTATTTGTAGTACAAGTCCTTTTCGTATTTTAGATATATCTAGGTTTTTAGAAGTCAAAGAAGACTAAGTTTTATTTTATCAAGTTCTTTGAGAGATTTTAGAATTAGAGAGCTTTAGAGAGAAGAATCAGAACTCACCTTGTAGAGAGAAGAATCAGAACTCCCCTTGTCGAGAGAAGATTTTGAACTCCTTTTATACTCTTGATCTATTTTATGCAATTTATTCAGACCATGATGCTGCTAGCAATGGAAACTTCAACACCAGGAAACCAAAAGCTGCTAGTGAGTTGATTGACAACTTAGCATCTACTAATAGTACCAAGAATACAGATTCTGAGAGGAAGAAGCAAGCAACTGGTTTGGATAATAGTCAGATTGCTGAAGTGAAAGCCAAGCTGGATATGGTACACAACCTTATGGTGAACAAGAAATCGGTTCACTTTGCTCAAGAGATTGAGACTTTCGAACTAGAGGATGAGTGCATTGAAGAATATGTGAATTATTTGGAATGGTTCTGGATTTATTGGTCAGCGGTTTAGTAACTCTCAAAGAAATTTCAGGAATTATGGTCAGAATGCTCAACGTAACAACTATGAAAGTAGTCAGAATTATTCTGGGTTTGCATCAAAGCCTGATTTTCAGGAAAACTTATCAGGGCAGCAGTTTCACAAGGAATTATGAGAGTTCTTCTTATTAGACTCCCCCTTCAAGGACTCTTAAAAGTGAGATGAAAGCTATGTTGGATCGAATATTGGAGGGTCAGTAAAGGATTACAGTTGATTTCAATGGCAAGATTGATGCTTTGTACACAGATTTGAACGGCAAATTCGAGACCTTGAACATCCATGTCAAGAAGTTGGACATTCAGATGAATCAAACAGCTAATTCTTCAAGGGGACCAGAGACAAAGCCCAATAATCCATGCCATGTTCTTACTCTGAGAAGCGGAAAACACCTGGAACCTATTGTGAGAAAGAGGATGTCTTCAAGGGGACCAGAGAAAAAGCTCAATAATTCATGTCATGTTCTTACTCTAAGAAGCGAAAAACAACTGGAACCTGTTGTGAGAAAAAGTTTTTCATCTGAAGAGATAGTAGATCTGGAAGAGGTGGAAAATAATGTGTTTCTCAAGGATACCCCACCTGCGTCGACTGACACACAATCTCCATGTCGATCGACACAATCAGAAGATCCTACATTACCAATTTGGAACGTAAGCAATGACGGACAGAAATCGACCGTGCTCGACACGGATGCCTCGACACGAATTCAAATTGATCGACACGCACCTTGTGTCGGTCGATATGAAGACAACAACAGTTTGATCTCACCTGCAACAACTCTTCAACCTGCTAAACGAGTTTACAAACCAAAGGTTCCATACCCTAAGGTCCCTAAGGTCACTAAGAAGACTAAACAAGAGCTTGAAAATGCTAGATGCAAAGCCATTATGGACAAACTCATTGTGAAAATCCCAGTTATTAAAGTAGTAAAGACATCTCCTATGATAAGAAGATATGTTAAGAGGATAGTTACCAAGAATGTGAATACTGAAGTAGGGGTGATGATGATCTCAGCACAAGTTAGTGCTGTAATTCAGAACAAGATTCCAGAGAAACTGTCAGATCCACAAAAGCTTTGTTCTAGATTGCACCATATTCTCTGGTAGGTTTGGTAGATCCCTCTGAGATCTCGGTTTCAGTGTGAGTCTAACGCCCATATCAATTGCACAAAGACTGGAAATGACCGATTATCAACCAAGTCAAATCTCCCTCATCTTTGCTGATAGATCAGTACGAATCCCAATGTTGTTCTAGAAAATGTTCCTGTGAAGATAGGGAATTGCTTGATACCTACGGATTTTTTGGTACTAAATTATAAAGAGGAACCCAATGACCCATTCACATTTGGACGAGCTTTCTTAGCTACAGCTGGAGCTATGATTGATGTGAAAGGCGGCAAGATTGGATTAAATGTTGGTAATTTGGTAATGAATTTTGATATGAATAAGCTGGTACAAAGACCAACCATCGATGGACAGGCCTATTTATGTAGACACACTCTCAAACCTTGCTGAAGAGATCTTCAAAGAGATATATCTTGATGACCTATTGGAAAGAGCTCTGGTTGCATCTAGCAAAAAAATTCAACACTTAGATGAAGAAGCTGCTGGTTATACAAAGTTCTTGGATGCCAATGCATAGGTGATAAATCTGGTAACAGAAGAAAGAATAGACAAGTCATCGACTCACGGAGATAAGTCTAGCGACTGGAAAGAATTCTTTTGATGATATTGCAGGTATATCTCTGGATTTGTGCATGCATAGGATACACAATGAAGATGAGCCTAATCATCAATTAAGCATCAAAGGTGGTTGAATCCAAATCTGAAAGAGGTTGTTAAGAAGGAGATCATGAAGTTACTCGATGCTGGAATCATATTTCTGATTTCTGATAGCGATTGGGTTAGTCCCGTTCATGTCATCCCAAAGAAAGGAGGAGTTATAGTGGTAAAGAATGAGAAGGATGAGCTAATTTCTACAAGAACAGTAACTGGTCATAGGATGCGTATAGACTACATGAAACTTAACGCTGCAACAGAAGGATCACTTCCCCTTACCATTCATTGATCAAATGCTGGAGAAGTTGGCTAATATCCCTTATTACTGTTTCTTATATGTATACTCCGGGTTCTTCCAGATTCCGATCCACTCAGAAGACCAAGAGAAAACCACTTTTACTTGTCCCTATGATACTTTCGTCTATCACAGGATGTTTTTCGGTTGTGTAATGCCCCTGCGACATTTCAGAGATATATGATGTCCATCTTCACAGATATGATTGAGAACTACATGGAGGTCTTTATGAATGATTTTTATAAATATGGTTCTTCCATCAAGTTTTGTTTAAGTAATCTGTGTAAGGTTTTAGAGAGATGTAAAGAGAAGCATTTGGTTCTTAATTGGAAGAAGTGTCATTTTATGGTTAGAGATGGGATTGTACTTGGACATAGAGTTTCAGAAGCTGGGATCAAAGTGGACCGCGCCAAGATAGAGGTTATGACAGGTTTGCTACCACCAGATTATGTGAAATCGGTTAGAAGTTTTTTGGGACAAGCTGGTTTTTACAAGAGGTTTATCAAAGACTTCAACAAGATTGCTAGACCACTCACTGCACTACTTTGCAAAGAAGTGAAGTTTGAGTTTACACATAAATGTCTTTCAGCTTTTGAACAAATCAAGAAGGTTTTGATTAGTGTCCTTATTGTTCAACCTCCAGATTAGAATTTACCTTTGAAGTGATGTGTTATGCAAGTGATTTTGCTGGTTGTACTGTTCTGGGTCAAAAAAAGGATAAGAAGCTGCATGTAGTGTAATATGCTAGTCGAACACTAGATGATGTCCAAAAGAATTATGCAAAAACTACCTAGTGTTTGCTGTTGTGAAGTTTCAAAACTACCTAGTAGGATCCAAGGTTATTGTGCATACAAACTGATGCAGAAAAAAGATGCTAAACCGTGCTTGTTGTGATGGATACTTTTTCTCTAGGAGTTTGATATAGAAGTTAAAGACAAGAAAGGGGTTGAAAACGGAGTTATTGACCATTTGTCAAGAATCAGAGTTAATGATGACATTCCTATAGATGATTTTCTACTTGAGGAGAATGTCTACTTGATTGAAACAAGTTTGAATGGAGAACAAGGCATTAATCTTCTTTGTTGTGCATCTCTGTCTGGTCATGTCGATCAAAATTGTTATATCTATTGTATGAAGCCCAGAGTCCTTGTGGATATGCTCAAATTTACCCTTAAAACTACTCTCTCAAATTAAGAGATCACTGTAGTACTTAGGGATCCAATCTACAAGGATTATGGGCTTCACACAATAGATGTATCAATTTCGAATAAAGGTAAACAACAAAAGAATTAAAAGTAAAACGATACAATAGTAAATAAACAAAAGGAGATGGGGTGTAAGTTCAATATGAGAAAGCGCTAGACCTAGAAAATTTAATTCATGTAATATAGAATCGCGAACTGGGCGTGTTCAATTTAGGATACATGTATGATCGGTTCTTAAACTCATAACACAATGATATGATCATTCAACTCTCGCTGCAATGATAAGTCTACTTAAATCACATAATTCCAAATCTCTTTGTAAAACCTAATGATAAACGATGCATTAATGTGAGGTATGATATGTTTATAAAATTCCTAAACCAAATCTCTTTGCGAGTAGGCTGTTTTGCTCTAATAAGATTAGTTCAAGATATCAATAACACTCTCATGTATATTAATTATCCTAAGGTTCTAGATCCAGAGTGATCAATCCAGATCTAGTGTAAATTCAAATCTAGATGAAAAACAATTATGATAATCCTAATATGTTATGTCCAATTCAACAATTCATCATAAACCTCTTGAAAACCTTAAATCTAACAGGTGAATTACTCAGACATAATCAGTGAAACAAAAATCATTATCTGAATAAATTGCATAGAATAAATCAAGAGTATAAAAGGAGTTCAGAATCCTCTATGTGAAATGTGAGTTTTGATTCTTCTCTCCAAAACTTTCTATCTCCAAAATCTCTCAAAGAACTTGATAAAATAAAAATTCGTCTTTTTTAACTTCTTAAAACCTAGATATATCTAAAATACAAAAAGACTTGTATTGCAAATAATTAAAACTCTTGGGATAACTTTGTAGTTCTTCAAACTTGATAAAACTCGAAGGGGTTTGATAGTCGTGATCCGTGTCGATCGAAACCAATGAGGTGTGTGGATCAACATCAACACCTTGATTTGTCTCTAAGTTGATTTTTTAAGCTACAACGCTCCAAAAGCTCCATAATCTATCACAAGGTTCAACTCGTACTTGTATATAATAAGACTCAAAGAATACCAAAAAGACTCTAAAAATATAGGTCTTCCCAAAATCAATGGATCATTGGGTTTCTCTTCATATTTCAATACCACAAAATCTATAGGAATCAAACAATTTTCTATCTTCACAGGAACATGCTCCAGAACACCATCGGGATTCGGATTTATCTATCCACAAGAATAAGGGTGATTCGAGTTGGCTGATAATCGGTCATTTTTAGGCGCTCTGCAACTGATATGGGCATTAGTTATATGTTTCTGATAAGCTCTAAGGACACAACACATGAAGATGTCATCAACTTAGGAGCCATATGCATGCATGGAGCAAAAAAAGCATGGAAAAGAGCAAAAAAAGTATGGAATGGAGCAAAAAGAGCATGGAAAGGATGCCTAGGCTACATTGATTATCTCCAAACTAAGATGTTTCACCAAGCACTACGAGTATCACTACACCTAAAGGATATTCGAGAGGATCACTTAGACGTGAAGCTTTGTACTGAGGTTACACCAATTATGGTACAAGTCCAAGATGGTTAAAGCTTTGGCCATATGATCCACTTGCACTCTTTTTCCTTTAGCTCCGTTTGTCCCAATGGATTTTCTGAACAAGGCTTTTGATGAGGGTTGTGGCTCATATGTTCACCTATGCCAACGTTTAGTCTGATCAATCACATGGCCTATTTTCTACATTTAGGCCTGGCCTATATTTACTTATGTCTTATCTTTCTTTCTTGTATTTGAATTCAAATTTGCATGTTTATGTTGCATGGTCCGAATATGAGTTTTCCAGGCCTGTCTCAAAACTCATATCTCTTTATGACCTTGTTTCTTCTCCTTCTCGCGTCTAATCTCTTTATATTGAGGCTGAGATTCATTTGTAACCTTTATCTATCTTTTTAACATAGATATAGATCATTGTTCTCCTTATTCGTGTGATTCGAACTAGAAAGCTCTTAGATCATTTTGTGTGAAGTGATTGATCACCCTTGTCTTATCAAGTAGACTTTCCGCATCCTCGTGTGGTGACTTTCAATCCATAAACTGCAAAGTGATTGTTAATCAGTCTTGCAACCCCCTCGCTGTCACTTCAATCTCTTGGTGTCGTAATTGGGTCACGTATCCTTCACCAGGAATGTATCAATTATACTCACACTAGAACCGAGATAACAGAGAGATCTAGAAAACCTATCGGTGAATATGGTGCACCCTAGAACAAAGCTTCCTGGATATGGGAGTTTTTCTAGAATCTTATTCTGAATTACAACACTTACCTGTGCTGAGATCATCATCCCTGACTTCATTGCTCCAATTATTGGTAACCATCCTCTTAATATACCTCCTTATCATCCTCTTAATAGGGGATATCTTCATTGCATCAATAAGTAGAATCTCCACAGTGAGTTTGTCCATAATGGCCTTGCGACTAGCCTCTTCCAGCTCTTGTTTTGACTTCGTAGGTGTCTTAGGATATGGCACCTTTAGTTTGTAAACTCGTTCATCAGGTTGTTGAACTGTTGTGAGTGGAGTCGAACTGCTGCTGCACTCATATCGACCGACATCAGGTGGGTGTCGATGATATAGGTCTATGTCAAGGCATCTGTGTCAAGCACAGTCGATTTCTGTCCGTCATGGTTTATGTTCCGAATTGGAACTGTAGAACTTTCTGATGGTGTCGACCAACATGGTGGACTTGTGTCAATCGATGTAGGCACGGTATCTTCGGGAAACACGTCGTCTTCCACTTCTTCCTAACCTATTATCTCCTCAGTTGACAGTCTTTTTCTCATGACGGGTTCCAGTTGTTTTCCACTTCTCAAAGTTACTACATGACAGATTATTAGGACGTGTCTCTGGCCTCTTTGAAAAACTACTTGTTTGACCAATCTGAGTGTCCATCTTCTTGACATGGTTGTTCAAAGCTTCAAATCTACCTTTTAGATCTGCGTACAGAGCATTAATCTTTCCATTGAAATCAACAGTAATCCTTTGCTGACCTTCTAGTATCTGATCTAATATAGCTTTCATCTCATTCTCCGGAGTCTTATAAGAAGAGCTCTCATAGTTCCTCGTGAAACTGCTGTTGATCTGATGAGTATTCCTGAGTATCGGTCTTAAGAGCAAACCTAGAGGTGTTCTGATTACCTCCATAGTTGTCCCGCTGAGCATTCCCACTGTAGTTCCTGAAATTAACTAGAGAGTTACCAAACTGCTGACCATTAAATCCGGAACCATTCACACAGTTCTCATCTTCTTCAATGCAGTCTTCTTTTGGTTCGAAAGTCTCAACCTCTTGAGCAAAGTGAACTGATTTCTTGTTAACTAGAAGGTTGTGTACTATATCGAGCTTGGCTTTCACTTTAGCAATCTGACCATCATCTAAACCAGCTGTTTGCTTCTTTCTTTCAAAGTCTGCATTCTTGGTACTATTACTAGATGCCAAGTTCTCAATCAACTCACTCGCAACCCTTGGTTTCCTGGTGTTGAAGTTCTCATTGCTAGAAGCATCCAAAGCAATCTGATATCTCTAATCAATCCCACTAAAGAAAGTTCTCAAAAGCTGAACTTCATTAAGACCATGGTGTGGACAATCTCTCTGATATGCCTTAAACCTCACCCATGCAGCCTTAAAAGCCTCAGTAGGCCCTTGAGTAAACTTAGTGATCATGTTCCTCAAATCTTCTGACTTAGCATCATCATAGAAGTTGTCCAGAAAAACAGTCCTAGTATCCTTCCAAGTTGTCAAAGATCCTAGCTTCAACTGCTTCAACCAGTGAGCTGCTTCCCCAACGTGAGTATGGGAAGAGCTTGTAGAACACGTAGTCCTCTGACACTCCATTGGATTTAATGCTAGAAGCCAAAACTTCTCAATGTTTTCTATTGGATGTTTATGGTAGAGAGCATGGAAAGGATGTTGTCCCACAAGAGTAAAGTACTGGGGTTTCAACACGAAATCATTCTTCTGAAAAGCAGGAGGTCAGATGGCAAACCTATTAGTGTAGAACTGATAAGGCCTGTTGTACTCAGGGAGTGTTCTCTCCTACATACCAGCATTGTTCTGAGCATGTCGAGCGACACCAACAGCAGCATGTCGGTCGATGTGCTCGATGATCTTGACTATAGGGTTTCCTTCAGCATCAAGCTTCAGACCCTGGTCGTTGTGTAGATTTCCCTCTAAATTATGATATATCCTAACATCATTCCTCACTAGCACCATAAGGTTAACCATCTCTGATGTCCTCTGTGTTTTCCTATTAGCTCGCTCTGACTTTCTAATTAGGATAAATTCTTAATTGAAATCTAATGGTGAATTAAAGTCCCCGATAACGGCGCCAAAATTTGATATGCTCAAATTTTTTCTTAGAGCTTCTCTCTTAAATTAAGAGATCACTGTAGTATTTAGGGATCAAATCCACAAGGATTCTGGGCTTCACACAACAGATGTATCAATTTCGAATAAAGCTAAACAACAAAAGAATTAAAAGTAAAACAATGTAATAGTAAATAAATGAAAGGAGATGTGTAAGTTCAATATAAGAAAGCGCTAGACCAAGGGAATTCAATTCATGTAATTCAGAATCATGAACAGTGCATGTTCAATTTAAGATGCATGTATGACCGTTACCTAAACTCATTACACAATGATATGATCGTTCAACTCTCGCTGCGATGATAACTATACTTAAATCACAGAATTTTAAATCTCTTTGTAAACCATAATGATAAAGGATGCATATGTCAAGTATGATATATTCACAAAATCCCTAAACCAAACCTCTTTGCGAGTAGACTATTTTGCTCATCTAAGATTAGTTCAAGATATCAATAACACTCTCATGTATATTAACTATCCTAAGTTTCTAGATTCCAGATAATCAACCTAGATCTAGTGTAAATTTAATTCTAGATGAAGAACAATTATGATAATCCTTATATGTTATGTCCAATTCAACAATTCATCATAAACCCTTGAAAACCCTAAATCTAACAGATGGATTACTTAGACATAATCAATGAAACACAAATCATGATCTGAATAAACTGCATAGAATTCATCAAGAGTATAAAAAGAGTTCAAAATCCTCTCTCTACAAGATGAGTTCTAATACTTCTCTCCAAAGCTCTGTAGCTCCAAAATTTGTCAAATAATTTGATAAAACAAAACTTCGTCCTCTCTGACTTCTAAAAACCTAGATATATCTAGGATACGAAAAGGACTTGTATTGCAAATAATTAAATCTCTTGGGGCAAATTTATAATTTTTCAAACTTGATAAAACTTAAAGGGCTTCGACAGTCGTGACCCGTGTCGATCAACACCAATGAGGTGTGTCGATCGACATCAACACCTTGATTCGTCTTTAAGTTGATTTGCTCAGGTACAAGGCTCCAAAAGCTAAAGAATGTATCAACAAAATCCAGCTCGTACTTGTACCTAATAAGACTCAAAGAATACCAAAAAAGATTCTAAAAACAATACTTATATCATGGCTAAAAACCATAAAAACCATGATATATCACTTACACAAATCTTATTTTACTTAATAAATATTTCATTTATTTTATTGGGTGTGAGATCCTGTATCTTCATTTTGGCGCCGCCTGTGGTAAGAATCAGACTATCAATCTACAAATCACCTGATTTCAGTTGAGTTCTCCTCATCAAGTTAAACATGGTTGGTAGTACCAGTGATGATCAGTCCAATTTCAACCAAAATCTTATCGATATTGCTGCCATTCTGAATTCTCTTACAACAATCAGTCAGACCATGACTGATCTGGCTGGAAAGCTAGAGAACGTAGAGACAAAAATGACTTCTTTGAAGAGTAGCCATACAATTTTGGCCAAAAACCCAATGGCTCTCCTCTCTCAAGGAGATTATATGTCTACTGGTCCTCTATCTAGGATCCGAAGTTCTCGAGTTCTTCAGATGTCTACAAGAGATTCCTGTCCCCGGACTCCAGTGAATCCGTCTCAGACCACCAACTTCTAAGCACCCATCAATCAGGTAGCAGCATTTCTAACCGAAAACACGTCTGTTGCTGACGCAAATCCAACTCTTGAGCCGGTCACTAATAACAAACCTCCGGTGGATGTGGTCAACAATAACAACAATGAAAATCTTGCTAAGATTGGAGAAACTTGGGAACAAGTAGCTGTCTCAAATTTTCACAACATAAATCGAGCTATTCAAGAAATGATGTCAAAATTTCACCAAGCAACCAGTTTCGCCCCAAAGGTCGACAAAGTGATTGAAGAAATGCGTTGATCACCGTTTACTCCAAGGGTAGCTAACATTCGCATCAAGGACGCTCGGAGAGTCAACCTTATATATGATGGAACTACCAATCCAAAGAGTACCCTTGCTGCCTTCCACATTGTCGCCAAACGAATCGAGCTTGATGCACATGAAGAAGATGCAGGTCACTGCAAATATTTCTCAGAGAATCTTTCTGGACAAGCATTGTTATGGTTTACGCAGCTCAAGTCTGCTTCAATTGACAATTTTAACAAACTGTCATCGGCCTGCATCATGCAATACTCTCTATTGATGGAAAAGGGAAAAACGGATAGCGATATGTGGAATCCAGCACAAGGTCAAGGATATTTTATCCAATGTTCCGGGAATTTCCCAATCCATTGCATTGTCAACTCTACGAAGTGGTCTGTGGCGTGAGTCAAGGTTCCATTTAGAACTAACAATTAACAAGCCAACCAATATCCAGGATGCCTTATTCCGAGCAAACAACTAGATCAAAGCTGAAGAGGAAAAGGCAACTTTTGAGAAAAGTACAAAGTGATAAAGACTGGAGTCATGCCTACAACCAGGAAGTTTGAGCCAAAAGCAGCAAAGGACACTAAGCGCTTCGGGTCACCCCATATAACAACAATGTTAGGCGATCCTCTCTACGAAAAGGAAAGTTCGGGTCTCCTTCCTCTAATACTTGGATTCCCGATGAATTTGCTTACTGTGACATTTACAAAGTCAATGGCCATAATACTAAGGACTGCATCATCTCGAAAAAGCAACTTGCAGAGTTATGGTCAACAAGTAGTCTCACGGATTTCAAGATTGAAGAGTTCATCGAACAATATCACAAGGATGGCGAAGACCGAAGCAAAGAGCCACAAGCAAAGAAACCGAATACCTCTGACGGTACACCAACAAAGCCCCCAAAAGGACGCATAGATGTGATCATTGGAAGATCTAAGTTATGTTAGGATACAGTTTGGTCTATCAAGAAGCATAAGAGAGCCGCCATGATGGAAGTAAGCAAGGATCCAAGAAGTATCAGTGAAAACACGAAGATATCTTTTAAAGAATTCGATACTCAGCACCTCGCGAAAGCTCACGACGATTCTTTGGTGATAACACTCGACATTGCAAACTATAAAGTTTCCAAAATCTTTATTGACACTAGAAGTTCGGTTGATCTTATTTTCCTAAGTATGTTACAAAGAATGGGAGTGAGCAGAGCATACATTATCAGACCTCTACCTCACTCATCGCTTTTACAAGTGAGACTATTATGTCACATGGCACTATCAATTTACCAGTGCTCACATGCGAAGTTTCAAAAATCGTAAAGTTCACAGTTTTTGATTGACCAGCTACATACAATTCTATCTTGGGTACTCCTTGGATTTATCAAATGAAAGCAATACCTTGAACGTACCATCAATGCGTGAAGTTTCCAACTTTGAGTGGGTTAGCAATGATCAAAGGAGATCAAGAAGTATCAAGGTCCTGTTACCTCACCAATCACAGACTTAAGATCTAATAGCAATTTACGCGAAGTTACGAGAAGAGCTCATTGTTCTTCTGTTCTTCTGTCAAAGCATAAAAGTTATTTTGCTTGGTCAATTGAAGACATGCCAGGTATTGATCCTACAATCATTTCTCACTAATTACAAGTAGGTCCAAGCTTCAAACCGATTAAACAAAAAAGAGGAAACTTGGTCCTGATGGTGCCAAGGCAGTGAACGACGAAGTTGATAGACTTCTAAAAGCCGGATCAATTCGTGAAGTAAAATATCCAGACTGGCTCACAAATCCTGTTATTGTTAAAAAGAAGAATGGGAAATGGAGAGTTTGCATTGACTTGATTGATATTAAGAAAGCTTATCTGAAAGACAGATTTCCTCTTCCGCACATTGATCGTTTGGTCGAGTCAACTGCTGGACATGAATTGTTAAGCTTCATGGATGCATTCTCGGATATAATCAAATCAAGATGAACCCCGATGATCAAGAAAATACGTCATTTATCACGCGTAATGGGATATACTGTTATATCGTTATGTCTTTTGGTTTTAAAAATGCCGGGGCAACTTACCAGCATCTAGTCAACAAGATGTTCGGCAAACAGTTGGAAAAAACCATGGAAGTTTATATTGATGATATGTTGGTCAAGACGCGGAAAGAATCTGAACAAATTTCACATCTTGATCAGTGCTTCGTAATATTAAAAGAATATAAAATGAAACTCAATCCTGCGAAGTATACATTTGGAGTCCCTTCTGGAGAATTCCTAGGATACATCATAACACTGCAAGGTGTTGAAGAATGTCGAGATGTTAACAAAAAGTTTTTTCTTACAGTATCTCCGCCTCGCAGTTGCAGAAGAATATAATTTTTTGGTTGCGAGGATAATCCCATTTTTAAGGTTCTGATTCCTAGCTACTAGGAAAAATTTTCTTCTTCCTTCATTTGCTGAAAAAGAGTAGACATTTCCCACCAAGCAAATAGGGTTCAGGGCAGTAAAGTTTCACCTAACTATCACTCCTATTCTTTCACAAGTTAAGACTATATCATCGAATCTCCATCCTTTTTAAGATCCAATGTTTGCTGCAATCATGTGAAAAGAACCGAAGTGATGTAGCATCGGAATTTTTTATCATTCAAAGAACTTCAAATTCCTTATGTTATTTTTGTAATCTCAATTATTTCTTCCATCTATTTTTCTGGAAATAGTTTATAAAAATCTTTTCATCTATCACGAGATAGGTAAAAAAAAATATATATTTATTTTCAACAAATCAATGTTGAAATGAATCATCAAAAAAATTTACGATTGAAGTGCCATTCGCTTTAATGATTGGGGGCTGAATAGGGGATAATATGTATTCTTTAGATATTATGTATTCTTTACTTTGAAAGTCTCTTTAAAATCATTAAGCGAAGCGGCATGGAAGTTCGGTAAATTAAAAACATTCTGAGTCAAAACTCGTTTTTACGAACTACGATTCGGCTTGATCTCATTTTGGGTACGTAGGTAATCTGATTATTAAGATACAGCTATCACTCAACACATTTGGAATATACATCAATCAATTCTTGAAAAACTATTTCGAGATAGTAATTTACAATTAATAAAACAATCGTTTTACATATCTTCACAAGATAAACTGAACTTACTTTCTAATTGTTTGATCATCACCCTAACACAGTGTGGGATTTTATAATCAAACTCTTCAGACTCAAAGGCAAGCCATGCATAAGGCGAAGCTTCCAAGATCTCGATCTCACGAGTAATCTGGCGGATTTGTGCCTTTTCCTATCTCACCTTTACTCTCAAAGCCTCCCTTTCATCTTCAATCCAGGCGTGCTCACCCATAAGCTGAAAAAAAAACAATGAGTACTTATTCAGTTTTTTTTTTTTCATAACAAATAAAATATCAGACCAAGGCATACCTTTTCCATAAACCGGATAGCAATCTCTTGTTCGCAAGGAGGTAGTCGCTTAATAAATCCACAAGGAACCCATATTCAGTTCAAAGTTAAACGAGCGACAGGGATCTCGGTGTGCGCAAATTGCCTTCACAGAACTCGCCAAAGGATTTTGCTGTGGGGTGTCAGCCATTTAAAAATTTTCGTTCTATTAGAAATTTTGTTTGGTTACTAATGAAAGGATAACAATGGCGAGGATGCTTAAAAAGAGAAAGTTTGACGGTTGAAATTTTCAGAAAAGATTTTAATGATCTTCATTGATCTTTCGAATTCCAAGGATTAAAATTTTTCCTTTTTTACCCCTAATTAACAACGGGTAATAATGACAATGTTTTTCCGAAAACTTTTAGTAAAATTAACTAAAGACACTATTTCTATCTGCGAACAGTCTCGCTCTCCGTCGCATTATGATCAGAACATTCTTTTGCGACAGTCACCAGATATCCGGCTTGCAAGCGTTCTTCTTCCTCGCTTTGCGCTTTCTTCTCCACTATTTGATGTCTTCTGAGATCTTTCATGTATCGATGAACATGGCGAGGGATATGGGCAACTTTACTAAGACCATTATTTTCCAAATATATTGGGTTACACTCATAACGACGAATTCGCCTTTCACTCTGTACGATTTGTTTTGCTAAAATTCTTCTCTTTTCGCCAAGAAGTTGTTGCCTCCCACATTCTTCACGATGGCGTAAGTAAAGCTACATGGCAAAAGAATTATTAGAAAGTTTATCGAAAGGTTGTAATCAATAAACACCAAGTGTGGTATTATTACCTGGTGACAGAAGCGTCTGGCATCTTCCTATGCTTTTCTGGAAAGGGTTACAAAATAGTCATGCATATTCACTTTATAAGCTTCAAATCCGTCTCCCAAATCCATCTGCCGAGCAGGATCAGGACTTGAAGGATCGTCAAGACCATTACGGGTCGGAGGAAAATCGGTTCCATTAAAGGTTCGATTTCAGAAAACATCTTGTCTAAATATTTTTATCTATGTTATGAGAAAAAAGCTCATTATTGATAATAGGGTAGATAACAAAGAGAATTTATTATAAAGGATTTCTTAGGATAAGTTGTATAGTCATCATTATTAGGAGATGTGTTCAGATAAGTTTTATTTTCCCAAAGATTTATTCTTGGAAATCAAACAAATATTTAAACACACATACTCAGTAAATGAAAACCTAAAAAATCGCAAATACTTAAATGACGATTGATGGATAACTCAAAATTCATTCCAACTTTCTAATTATCTTTTGTTTTTTAAAGAGATATTAAGTCAAGAACCATACATTCGGTTCGTACAACTGCGCTTCAAAAAATGCAAAACGAAGCAACTTGTGAATTAAAGCACTGCCTCGCATTCACCCAATAAAAATCAAATTCATTACAGCGAAGCCTGATTCGAGTTTCTTTATAGGAATCCACATTAAAAAAAACAGACGAGTTTTGCGATCAATAAGCAGAGTCAATCCACTAGGACATTCTTAAGCCGAGTTCAATCCTTACATATATTTACCAAGGATCACTTATGGTATTCCTTTAATAATGGTGAAGGCCTGATCCTCGAAGCCCAGTTCAAATACTCGCATATTACCGAGCAAAACTGATATGGTATTCCTTTAATAATGGTTAGGGCCTGATCAACCCATATTTCTCTTGAAATATAAATTCATACTAACGAACGAAGTTGGACTTTGCAAACCCAACACAATTTTGTTCAAATCAAATCAAAATCATAGTATATAATCTTGAATAAAGAATTTATACAAAAATAAATGTTTTCTAAACAACAGAAACAAGAAATAAAAATATTTCTATATTTTGTTCTCCTCAGAGAAGTTACTACTAAGAATGACTTGGAAGTGCACGGGCTGAGTTTTTTCTCCGCGAGCCCTGAATAATTTCAAACCTCAATTTAGAAACTTGTTTCAAACTCATGATTGAAGAATTGGAACCAAATTAATTAAAGGATACCTCCTCGGGGATTGGTGGTAATTCTTCATCAGTCCCTAGACATGTGATCTCATGAGTCGCTTCCATTGGAGCTCTAGAAGAGCTTTCAAATGTTAATAACTCATCAAACAACGAGCTGTACTCCTCAAAATTTGGATCTGAATAGGAGATGGATCGAAGTTGAGCTTCAACTTCAGCCAGAGAATTCCTTACCACTTTTTCCTTGACCAGATTAAAATCTTTCTTCCGAAAAGAGAGATAAGAGTCTTGTTACTAGACAATTCATTGACGTCAGATGGGAGTCGCATCTTTTCCTTTAAAAAATCAAAATGGTTAGTTATTTCCTTCATAAAACTACGACAGTTATTCCGTAGTTCATGACGCTTTGCATCGGTTGGTTGTTCTCGATTAGTTTCTCTAGATTTTAAAAGAGCATCACACTTTTGCTTCAACTCATCGAACCCCTCTGAAGTGTGTAGCATTCAGTTCGTGAACCTTGCGTAGATAATGAAGCTTTGATATGTAGATAATGAAGCTTGCGTAGCATTCAGTTCGTGAACCAATTCACCTATTTTTTCCTGTGATAATTTAAGAAAATCAAGAGCATTATCACGTTCTTTCTTCAGCTGGTCAACTTGTCCAATCAGCGAAGCACCGTCCTTAATCTCTTTTTCAAGATCGGCAATTCTTTTTTCTGCGCCATTAAATTTCTCCAAAGGAACTCTCCTTCTGATGGCGGATTCATAAAGACGAACGGTATCATTTAAACCAGCAGCAACCTACAAATAGGTCGGAGGTATCAGCTAGGTAAAGGATGTACGTAATAACGATATGTAAATGGTAAAATTTTATAATACCTTCGCCTGTTGAATCGAACTCCTTACATAAAGATCCCTCACATTGGGATCACACTCATCAAAAGGGGGATGGGGGTTTTCCGCCATAAGATTTGAATTCCCAAAAAAATTCAGCGATCACCATTCTAATTTTGTGTACATCTAGACAAAAGAATATGTTCAAAACTTTTTATAGGACAATATAGTACTCGAGAAAGTCAAAACATGCCTTCACAAAAACGAGCATTGGTCGAAGCACTCTTAGAAGAAGAATTTTCATCGCTTCAAGGCCATTTTTTTTATACTTTGATTACAGAAAGGATTCCGATCCTTATCCAACGAATTCTCTTAAAGGAATTTGCGGAGCTGGAGGAGGCATGAATGTTTGACTTTTGCCTTTATTAATGTTTGGAGGCATCGAAGAGGATCCACGGTGAATGGGATTGGGAGTCACTTTCTTCCTCCTTCAGCAAAAGTTTGCGTTGGGACCCTCACGTTACTCGCTATCCGAGACAGCGGTCGGATGAGTTAGGGGAGAATCACGAATAGGCAGTTCGGCAACCAGGCTGTTTATGTGAGACGAACCATCAATGTTAGCAGCATGGTTTTTCTCGCGAAGCCGCATGCTGATATTGTCAATTTTCTTCCCTAAGTTTTTCTCCATGACAAAATTTAAATTTTTATTCCTAGCATTTTCCAAAACGGTAAATTTAAGAGTGTCTACCTCAACAATTAGAGGGTTTAAAGATCGGAGTGCACCATGCTGCAAAAGACTTCCTGCAGTATGAATACGGGGAAATGAAAAGGATTCACAGTGAACTTCTTTTCCTATTGTAAAAGTAAAAAGCCTAAAAGAATCCTCAGATGGATTGGGTTTTGGGGAAGGAAGTGCGAGAAAAATGTTGATTAGAGTCTACAAACAAAAGGTTAGATAGAGACGTAGTCTAACTCACCAAGCGAGTTGGTCCAATCACATCGAAGCATACTAACGGCAGAGGAGGGGACAATTTTCACGAGAAACCAAAAGTCTCTCCAATTTTCTTCGGCTTCAGGAATACCAAAAATCAAAGTCATATTGGTAAGGAAATATGAACTGTTGGTACCTCAGTTAGCGGAGCGACCACCAATGAATTCAAAGAGGTCACTTGAACTCATGGACAAGTTGGCCTCGAAAGCAAGCGTCAGAAGACAAATGATGTGTCGAAGCATCTTCATACAGATTTTCAAGAACACCATTCCAAGAGAAAATAAGCATAAAACAAGTGCATCAGGAATTGGGAAAAACAAAACCGCAACCATAGAAGTAAGATTCAAACACATATGTAGCCCTTTTTTATGAATTTCAGGGTTTCATCAGCATTCGGTAGAGCAAATTCAATTTCTGATGAAATTTGACAGTATTTCCCGATACCTATAATCAATTCGGATGTGGAGCGAGATGACCGGTGAGGGCCAAACCGGTATTTACGACCCAGGGAATTGTTAGGTGTAGCACCTTTGCTTTTTTCCTCAGAAGAACTAGACATCTTTGCAGCCCTCGTTATATGATTCATAGATAAACGGGAAAAGTCAGTTTCTAAAAAAACAAAGGGGAAGAATCACTCTCAAGTATCTGAAATTTCAGACAAACTAAGAAGAATCCAGTTTAAGAAAAACCCGGATTGTATTAGGAAGGGGAAAAGGTTTTTTCTCAAATTTGCCTTTTTTGAAAACTGGGAAGCGCCTAATTAATGTACATGGATGCGTGTCATGGGACTATAAAAGTCAAAACTTCAAAAATTTAGGGTTTAAATGGGTAAAAACACTTAAGTCCTCCGAGCAGGTAGCAGCTCACAGTACTTTGGGGGCAAATGTTGATACCGGATCCATACCGAGGATCCATTCTCTCCAGATTATGAGACGTGTCATTATATTTATTACATTGAAAATGTTATCAGATAATTCAGAATAAGAAGAATAGGCGAACTAAGCAAGAGCTAGAAAAAGCGAAGTAAGATCCGGGGAGTAGTGAAGCCTCATGGAGGAGGAAGCGAGCGAAGCCAAAGATTTTCCGCGAAGCAAGGTGGATCTGCTCATCTGAGAAGATTTTATTCAAAACAGAGAATGTTATGATACTAAAACTTAGGTCGAAACCGCATCATGTACCTTTTTCCAAAAACCAATTGTGGATACAGGATCTCACACCAAATAAAATAATAAAAATGTTTATTAAGTAAATTAAGATTTGTGTAAGAAAATAATCTAGTATGTGGAAATTAAGTATAATAAGAAAAGTAGTGAAAATTGTGTATATCAATCTTTAGTGAAAAATGAGTGACCCCCTTACAAGACTATCAGGATCGATATTTATATATGAATTAGAGAAAAAATGCTAAGCATAATGACTAATTAATTCTACCATTCTCCTTTAAATCGTCGATTTCAACCTAGGCTTTGATGTCATAACGTCTTGTTTTTTGAATGAAATCTTCTCCGAGGAGCACATCCACCTCGCTTTGCGGACAGTCTCTGGCTTCCTCGTTCCTTCCTCCATGAGGCTTCGCTGCTTCCTGGAATCTTGCTTAGTTCGCCCGCTCTTCTCATTCCAGATTATCCGATAAGCTTTTAAATATATTTCAGATAACTACACGGGTTATAATCTGAAGAGAATGGATCCTCGGTATGAATCTGGTGTCAATATTTGCCCCCAAGTCCTGTGAGCCGCTGCTTGGCTCAGAGGACTTTAAGTATATACATTAAGTCTACAAAAAACTCCTCAGCTTCTTCTTCATTGCTGTGTTAATTTTTCTTTAAGTTTTCCAAATAAAATTTTTAGTCGTCTTGACCATTCTATTTCTGAGAACTTTGATATGTTTGATGGACTTCAGACCCTTGCCTCGATGGCGTCTTCGGGCAAGAGAAAAATGTCTGAAACACCTTTTTCTCCTAAAGATAAAACGGTGAAATCTCATTCGAAGAACCTTTCTTTTACCACTCCAGCTGCAAAAAGCGTAGGCGCTCAAGAGATCATGTCCATGCGGATCTGCAAAGTCAGTCCGAATCATCCTCTGGCCACTTTAACGACTTGATCGGTCTATACGAATCTCTACTCACAGCGGTTCCTGCTCCACCTTAGAAGGTTGATACAGACGAAAGAATCGCTGCTCTTGAAATGAAAATTACTGACTGGACAAAGAGAAATAAGGGTTCTCCCGAGCGGCCCAGTTGGCAGAGAAGAATTTTGAAACTGCGAACAAGCATGTCAAGGAGCATGAAGCAAAGATTGACGAGTTTAGTCTTGAGCAATCCGTGTCAGATGCTGCCATCTCCTCCTTAAAAACGGATCTAGATTCAGCTCAAGCCCAATATGATAAAATTTCTCTGTAATATGACATCCTAATCCGATCACAGCATCAAGCTTTACAGGAATCCACTGCATCTACCTAGACATAGATAAGGACCAAAGGAAATGACGCTATCGCTAAAATAAAAAACTACTCCAATACTATGAGAAGAAGGCTAATGGCCCAACCTGATGTTAATGAGTTGCAGAGCAACAGAGATATGCTGGATAGTTTAATGAAGGACAAATTATCAATGGAGAATGAGATAGTCCGCGTGTCATCCTCTCTTGCGGCTATCCCAAATACTTCCATTAACTTTGAGGAGTTGGAATTGGTGTTCGCGGATGCTACTTGCTCCACTGATAAGATGCCTGATTTTCTTGAAGGAATTGTATCAACCGGAGCGTTTGACATTTTGCAAGAGATCGAGGTGACTTTCAGCTTAGTCAATGAATAATAACATTTTGTTTGAATAAGTATTAACTTCTCGTGCTATTTTTGCAGGACGTGGAAGCCATGATGACTGGGATGACTCAAGATAATTCCCTTCCAGATACGTCAAAAGGAGCTATGCCACCTTTCTTGTCATGATACTTATACTCAATTGAGTTTTAAAACTTTGTATAATATGTGTTGTGGGACTTGGTCCCTTGTATTACAGAACATGTCTTATGGAATTCTAAATTCCTCTTTTTTTTATATCCAAAAAGGGATTATATTTCAAAGACTTGTACTTATTTAGTATGTTTGTCTTTTTTGTGAAAGAAATTATTGCCAGGTTTGCAAAGTCTGACTTTGTGTTCTTCTACTCTTGGTTAATTTAGTTTCAAGGGAAACATGGGTTGATCAGGCCCTTCACCATTTTTAAAAGAAAATATACAATTATCCTCGGTAACTTGCGAGGCTTGAACTCAGCTTAGAAATTTGGTGCACCGTAAGATGTTTTAAGTTACATCTATTGTACGTGAACCAGCTATAGGTTCGCCATATAAATCGGTTAGGTTAGTCTTTTTAGACAGACTCCTATGAAAGGACTGAGCTTTTTAATGCCCTTTGGGCCAAGAGATATATAATTATGATACCAGATATGGTGAATCATGATAATTCTGACCCCTGATTTCCTCATTAATTACACCTTGGGGGTATACGCTATCTTCCCATTGAAACAATCAACCACTAATCTCGGGAATTGATATAGCAGTTAATGTCACTTATAGAAAAGTGGACAAATATTTTGTTCTATCTGTGAGGACTCCTTTTCTCTATAAAAGAGGCCTTCACGGTTAAAGTTGTGATAAACAATAAGCTTTTATGACTTCGGATCCAAGTTTAAGCGATCGTTCCTCGAGAATTATGACTCCTTTAGGAAACCGATTTGTGGCCACAAAGATCTGAGTGTTGCTCTGAACGCTCCTGAAGGTTCAAAGCATCATCCCCTTGGTTGGAGAACGAACATGATCAACCCTTTTCGGTTAATGGAGAGGCTCACTCCTCACGACAAGAAGATTGTAACCAAATTTATTGAAAAGGTACATTCTTCGTTACGTCTTTTGTCCAAGTTTGCAGTTTTGATCATATCCAATTTTTTTTGTTCCGTTCAGTTGGTTCCCAAGAATCGGGAGCTCTCCAAGGAAAGGGATGCTATCAAAGCAAGAGTTTGCGAGATGGAGAAACAGATTCTCCGCATCTCAAGAGATCTGTGCGTGCTTGAGGCTCATCCTTCAGAAGGGATTACTTTGGGTTTTGAGGACTTCGTTCATTGCATTCCTCAGTGTATTCGAAGTATTGTTGACCAGGCAGGCCAAGGGGCAAAAATATTTTGTGATGGAGAATGAAATCCTCCTTCATGATATTCCTTGTATGTTTCCTTTACTTCTCTCTTTTTTTTGTTTAAGTTCCTCTTATTTTTCGAGCAAAATAAAAACTTTATCTTTTGGCAATAGTCAATATAATGCGAATTTATATTTGTTTTTATTAAATAGACGTACTCGCAAGAACGAGTTGCCTACGTACCCAAATCGGGATCAAGCCAAATCGTATTTCATTAAAATATGAAAAAGACTTTTTAAACATAGTACTTTTTTAGATTGAGAATGTTCCAAGGATGCCAAACAGGTTCGCCTTCATGATTTGCCAAACAGTATACGTTATTGTGAACTTGTTATGTGATTCGATACAGACCTTCCCAATTAACTCAAAGTTTTCGATCACCTTCTTCTTTTGTATTTTCAAACACTTCGAATTACAAGATCTCCTACTTATAATGGACGATTCTTGACTTTACAAGTCTTTTCTTCAGATTACTTAGGACGGTTTTGTTAGCTGCTTTGGCTTGACTGTTACCCTGTGGGTATCTTGGGGTTGAATAACTCATCTTAATCCCCCATGAAGATTTAAAATCCTCGAAATCTTTTGATATAAACTGAGATCCATTGTCGGTCACAATCTCAAAAGGAACTCCGTATCTACAAATAACATTTTTCTGTATAAAGGTTTTTACGACTGAATCCTTAATGGATGGATACGCTTCAGCTTCAATACATTTAAAAATAATCCATTAAAACAAGGAGATGATGAACGCCTCGAGTTGACTTATGCATAGGTCCAACAATATCCATTGACCAATGCATGAAAGGATAAGGAGAAGCAATTGAGGAAAGCTGCTTGGAGGGTTGATGAATCAAAGGAGCATGGTGCTGATACTTCGCACACTTCTGCGCGTACTGAGCACAATCAGCGATCATAGATAGCCAAAAATAGCCTAGAAGTTTGATTTTAAATGACATGGATAGTCCAGAAGAATGATTCCCACAAAGACCTTAATGAACTTCACTCATTACGATTTCGATCCCTTCCCCATAATTACAAAGTAAATAAGGGTCACTCGTTTCGCGTTTGAACAACGAATTGTCAATCATGCAATATTTTGCGCTGATGATTCTGAGTTTCTGGGCTTTCCACTTATCAGCTGACAGTTCTGCAGTCTTAATGTAAGTTTTGATAAGTACCCTCCAATCAGCCCTCCAATCATCAGCGAAAAGTTATTAGTTTCTTCCCTTTCTGGATTACGGTAATCTGTAATAGTGGTAGTATCAAATTCTGACTCTTCATTCTGGCTGGGCTCTTCGTCCTCTAGATTGCCAAAAGTCTAAGGTTCGAAACTATGATCTTCGATGACTGGTACTGGAGTTCTTTCTTCTTGAGTTTCTGATATGTTGATCGGTGGTTCTGTTATCACATAAGCCTCTTGCTCAAACAGTACCGTAGAAAAATCAGGACTTGACTCCCGACTATTAGACTTCAGCTTTCGCTTCTTCTTTTTAATGTCTTTTGTTTCCAGGCGAAGTTCTGACGAGCGCTCGTTTATCTCTATTGGTTTGGACCTGAGATCTGATTACTACCATGACTTCATCTAGGAACGATAAGCTTCGTGTCGAAATACATTTCGGAAGGATTACTCTTTTCAAATCAGGATCGGAAGTTGAAGCTAAAGTGGCCAATGCATCTGCCAGGCCGTTCTCATTTCTTGGAATACATAGTAATTTGAAACCTTTAAATTTTTGAGACAAATCCGTGACCACCTTCAGATATGCTTCCATCCTTGGGTCTTTAGCCTCGTATTCCCCATTGAATTGATTTACAACTAACTGAGAGTTGTAGTGTGCAACTATTTCTTGTACTCCAATGCTTTTTGCAAGGCGTAGCCCCATAATTAGTGCTTCATATTCTGCCTCATTTTTTGAAGCAGGAAAGAGTAGTCAAAATGATTATTCGATGATTTCTGAGGTAGGTGCTTCCGGCGTGATTCCCACTCCACAACCTTGTTTTGAAGAAGACCAGTCTACGAAAAGTTTCCAGGTCTTATTTTGGTTTTCCAAACTCACTGTTCCAGTTGGAAGTTCTGTCAGAAAATAGGCCAGAACTTGTGCCTTTGAGCTTATTTGACTCTTATACTCGATATCATACTCACTAAGCTCGACTGCCCACTTCACCAAACGTCCTGATTGGCACGGACCATAGGATATGATTGAATATATGGCTTAACTTCCATGCTGAAATGATCACCGCCTAAGCCAATTTTTCCATCATAGTACAACGGGTTTCTGGTCTAGTCAAACATTTACTCACGTAGTAGATAGGTCTTTGCTCCCCTCGATCTTCTCGTAAAGATACAGCTTCTTTCCAGCATCAAGTTTTGAAAGAATCGGTGGGGTAGTAAGGTATGATTTCAATTGTTTGAATGCTTGTTCGCACTCATAACTCCAGATAAATTGCTTATTCCCTTCAAGTAACTGATAAAAGGGAAGACATCTATCGGTTTATCGAGATATAAATCTATTGAGGGCTGCGATTCGGCCAGTCAGGCATTGTACTTCTTTATAGTTTCAAGGTGAAGGCATTGTTAGAAAAGCATTGATCTGGTTCGGTTATGATGTATCCCAAAATATCTCCGAAAGGGACTCCAAAAGTACACTTCGCAGGATTGAGTTTCA
Source organism: Cardamine occulta (assembly GCA_028015245.1). Classification (NCBI taxonomy): domain Eukaryota; kingdom Viridiplantae; phylum Streptophyta; class Magnoliopsida; order Brassicales; family Brassicaceae; genus Cardamine; species Cardamine occulta. The sequence continues at coordinate 13,893,093 of CM051375.1, forward strand.
TTCCATATTTGTTTAATATTGCGAAACACTAATCAATATGTGAAATGTGTTCATATTCTTCCAATGACTTGACTAACATATCGTCAATATCAACTTCCATGGTTTTTTCCAACTGTTTGTCGAACATCTTGTTGACGAGATGCTGGTAAGTTGCCCCGGCATTTCAACCGAAGGGCATAACGATATAAAAGTATATCCCATTATTCGTGATAAATGACGTCTTTTCTTGATCATCGGGGTTCATCTTGATTTGATTATATCCCGACAATGCATCCATGAAACTTAACAATTCATGTCCAGCAGTTGACTCGACCAAACGATCAATGTGTGGAAGAGGAAAACCGTCTTTCGGACAAGCTTTGTTAATATCAGTAACGTCAACGCAAACTCTCCATTTCCCATTTTGCTTTTTAACAATAACGGGATTTGTGAGCCAGTCTGGATATTTGACTTCACGAATTGATCCGGTTTTGAGGAGTCTATCAACTTCGTACTTCATGGCTTTGGCATGATCAGGACCAAGTTTCCTCCTTTTTTACTTAATCTGTTTGAAGCTTTGATCTACTTGCAATTCGTGAGAAATGATTGTAGGATAAATACATGGCATGTCTTCAATTGACCAAGTGAAAGAACTTTTATGCTTTAACAGAAGAACAATGAGCTCTTCTCGTAACTTTGGTTTTAATCCCGAGCCGATCTTCACCGATCGCTCTGGATATTTCTGGTCAATGGCAACCTCTTCTAATACTTCAATAGATTTTTGCCTCACAAGGATATACCAAGCTCTTTGGTACCTCGGGGTGCATTAATTGCTATTGGATCTTGAGTCTGTGACTGGTGAGGTATCAAGACCTTGATACTTCTTGATCTCCTTTGATCATTGCTACCCCGCTCGGAGTCGGAAACTTCACGCATTGATGATATGTTGAAGGTATTGCTTTCATTTGATAAATCCAAGGAGTACCCAAGATAGCATTGTATGCAGCTGGTGATCAAAAACCGTGAACTCTACGATTTTTGATACTTCACCTGCGAGCACTGGTAAATTGATTGTGCCAAGTGACATAGTAGTCTCACTTGTAAAAGTGATTCGTTACGCTGGAGGTCCGATTATGTCTGCTCTGCTCACTCCCATTCTTTGTAACATACTTAGGAAAATAATATCGACCGAGCTTCCAGTGTCAATTAAGACTTTGGAAACTTCATAGTTTGCAATGTCGAGTGTTATCACTAAAGAATCATCGTGAGGTTTCGCGAGGTGCTGAGTATCAAATTCTTCAAAATATATCTTTGTGTTTTCACCGATACTTCTTGGATCCTTGCTTACTTCCATCACGGCGGCTCTCTTATGCTTCTTGATAGACCGAACTTTATCTTGACATAACTTAGATCCTCCGATGATCACATTTATGCATCCTTTTGGGGGCTTCATTGGTATACCGTCAAAGGCCTTCAGTTTCTTTGCTTGTGGTTCTTCACTTCACTCTTTGTGATCCTTATGAGAAGATCGCCCGACCGTGTTGTTATACGGGGTTGACCCAAATCGTTTGGTGTCCTTTGCTGCTTTTGGCTCAAACTTCTTCGTTGTAGGTACGACTCCAGTCTTTATGACTTTGTACTTCATCTCAAAGGCTGTCTTTTCCTCTTCAACTTTGATCCAGTTATTTCCTCGGAACAAAACATCATGGATACTGGTTGGCTTGTTAACTGTTAGCTCCAAATGAAACCTTGACTCATGCCACAAACCATTTTGCAGATCTGCCAATGCAGCGGTCCTGGAACTTTCGATAAAATATCTTTGAACTTAGCGATATGCTTCCTCAAAGGCTCTTGTGGACCTTGTGCTAGATTCCACAGATCGCTATCCGTTTTTCCTTTTTCCATTAATACAGAGTATTTTATAACATGTGGTGAAAGTTGTCAATCGAAGTGGACTTGAGCTGCGTAAACCATAACAATGCCTGTCAAGAAAGACTCTCTGAGAACAATTTGCAGTAACCTGCATTTTCTTCATGTGCATCAAGCTCGATTTTTCTGGCGGCAATGTGGAAGGCAGCGAGGTGACTCTTCGGATAGGTAGTTCCATCGTATGTTGGAAGGTTGACTCTCCGAGCATCCTTGATGCGAAAGTTAGCTATCCTTGGAGTAAACGGTGATTGTCGTGTTTCTTCAATCACTTTATCGACCTTTGGGGCGGAACTGGTTGCTTGATAAAAGTTTTACTTCATTTCTCGAATAGCTCGATTTACGTTGTAAAAATCTGAGACAACTGCTTGTTCCCAAGTTTCTCCAATCTCAGCAGGATTTTCATTGTTGTTATTGTTGACCACATCCACCGGAGAATTTTTATTAGTGACCGGCTCAAGAGTGGATTTACCTCAGCAACATGTGTGTTTTTGGCTGGAAATGCTGCTACCTGATTGATGAGCCCTTGGAAGTTGGTAGTCCGAGACGGATTCACTGGAGTCCGGGGACTGGAATTTCTTGTAGACATCTGAAGAACTCGGAAACTTCAGATCCCAAACGAAGGACCAGTAGACATAGAATCCACTTGAGAGGGGAGAGCTGTTTGGTTATTGGCCAAAATTGTATGGCTACTCTTCAAAGAAGTCATTTCTGTCTCTACGTTCCCTAGCTTTGCGTCGAGATCCATCATGGTCTGACTGATTGTTGTAAGAGAATTCTGAATGGCAGCAATATCGGCAGGATTTTGGTTGATATTGGACTGATCATCATCAGTACTACCAACCATGTTGAACTTGATGAGGAGAAGTCAACTAAAATTAGGTGATTTGTATATGGACAGTCTGATTCTCCCCACATACAGCGCCAAAATATGGATACAAGATCTCACACCCAATAAAATAATGAAATGTTTTTTAAGTAAAATAAGATTTGTGTAAGAAAATGAACTAGTAAGTGGAAATTAAGTATAATAAGAAAAATAGTGAAAATAGTGTATATTGATCTTTAGTGAAAAATGAGTGACTCCCTTACAAGACTATCAAGGTCGATATTTATATATAAATTAGAGAATAAATGCTAAGAATAATGACTAATTAATAATATCATTCTCCTTTAAATCGTTGGTTTCAACCTAAGCTTTGATGTCCTAACGTCTTGATTTTTGAATGAAATATTTTTCCGAGGAGCATATCCACCTTGCATCGTGGACAGTCTCTGGCTTCACTCGTTTCTTCCTCCATGATGCTTTGCTGCTTCTCGGACTCTTGCTTAGTTCGCCCGCTCTTCTCATTCCGGGTTATCCGATAACCTTTTAAATGTATTTCAGATAATTACACGTGTTGTAATCTGAAGAGAATGGATCTTGGGTACGGATACGGTATCAACACCGATGGAGTCTTGTGATCATTTGTTCTTTGAATGTACCTTCTCTCCTCGAATCTTGGAGGCATTGACGCGCAAACTGCTCCAACAACACTAGACCACTTCCTTTACTGATATTCGATTGATACTTTCTGGCTCATCTTTCAACAAGACTACCTGTTTTATTCTGCGTTATGTGTATCAAGCAACGGTGCACAAAATCTGGCATGAAAGGAATAATACAAAGACATGGTGAACTCCCACACTCATCAGGTTATCTCATTGCTTTCATTGATCGTATGGTTCATAACAGGATCTCTTCCATCCATTTGCTCAACCACTCAAAGCTAGATGATGGCCTCATAGTGTGGTTTGGCTCTCTTGCCTAAAGAGCACACTTGGGTTTTTTATAAATCTCGATTTGAAAATCTGTTTCTACTTCTTCTACCTCAAAAAAACAAACATTCTTAAAAAATGTGTATTATGTAACAAAGGTTTTGTACGAATAAATTTTACATTCATACAAAAAAGCCTATGCATTTAAACCGTAATGTTGGCCATCAATGGTCCACTAGGGTCAACTGTTTTAAACGAAATAGGTGCGGTTGCAGATATAAGAGTTTACAGAAGTGGATGATTGCAGTTTTAAGTGTTATTAAGGGATTTATATAACTAGTCTAATTGTTAGAAACAAGTACGCTTGCAGAAAAAATTATGCCTTGTTGACAATGGTTATGATATTCGTTTAACAGAAAACTTAAAAAATAAAATAAATTTTATCAGAAAAATAATTTTTAATGATCGTTGAGACCATAAAAAATGTATTGATGGTTCATGGAAATTATCGGATCCTAATACAGGTCTGGGTTGGACTTGCATTCAGAGCGTAAATCAGATCGTGTTGTTAGGTGCCAGGTGTATTCAGAAAACACTTTCATCATTGCATACAGTGTTGGAAGCATTGGTATGTGCTATGAATTCCATTCTCGTGTCAAGAATTATGTGTCAAGTCTTTGAAACAGATTGTGCAGAATTGATATCAATGATGAATTCTACAGAGGAGTGGCCTGCTTGGTCTATTCAGCTAACTAACCTAGCATCGCTTCGACATTCTTTCCCTGACTTTGAATCTCCTGTATCCCCCGTTCGTATAATTCACAGGCCGATTGCTTAGCAAAGACCTCTAGAGTTTTATCTTTTGAAAACTTTATTTATTCACACTTTTTCTCCAACTTGGGCTAACAATTGTGGAGTGAACTTTTAATAAAATGTTTGGATGGAGAAAAAAAATTAAACCTAAAATAACTAATCAAAAATATTTGTTTTATGAGTTTTAGAATATTTTTTTATCTACGAAATAATTTTGTACTTATAAATATATCTTAGTTTGATATATATATATATAGTATTTAAGAATTTATTAGGATAATATTTGATAAGAAAAAATAAAAATTTTGTTTAAACATTTTGTTAGATTTTTCTTTTTAAAATTTTTAGTTACTGTTATAGATTCAAAATATATAAATAAGACATTTAAAACCAACTGCAACCCCCGCAACCGCAAACAGATCTAGCACTTCCAAAATGTCTGGAGTGATGTATGAGCCATCATCTCAAAACCCCACTATATCAAACTCATAATCTGAAAACCCCAAACTCATAAAAAGACGAATTTATCCTTAATGATCTCAAAAATCGGGTTATAGTTTTAATTGTAAGTGATACCAAGCAAAACACGGTGGTTCAGTGGCAAAGAATCTGCTATGCACGCTCCGGGTTCGCGTGCGACCAGAGTTCGAATCTCATATTTGTGGTATAACTATGTATAACTGGGTATAACTTTGTACAACTGGATACCAATTGTACCCATTTTCCGAGTATGTATGGTATAACTGATTACAACTGAGGGTAACTGGTCCGAGTATGTATGGTACAAATGGGTACAACTGAGGGTAACTGAGATTTTATCCAAAGGATATTTTTGTCTTCACATGTTTCATTCAAGTTGAATGGGATTTGGATATTAGTGAGGGATATAAGAAATTAGTTGATTGAAAAAAGTGGGGTTTTTAGATAATAACTCGTGATATATAGCGATATGCGTGATTATTGTCTAATGGTAGTAATCGCAACCACTCGCAAATACAATGTTTGAGATTTAATGACTAAAGAATGCAAGTTATGCAGATTAGTAGAGGTACCGAAATAATCTAGAAAAAGTTTTTTGAGGCAACTTTGCCAAAACCTTTGGTGCAAAGCATATAGAACTGTTATATATGATTTTTGTATGTTAAATGTAAAATTGTCCAGCGTAAGCGTTATAGAAGTAGAACTTTTTAAAGAGCAAGTAGAATTTTTTTTTAGAACAAGTAGAATTATCTATCGTGGTGTCATGTCGTCCATGGAACCGTTTGCTGTTTTTTTCTTTTTTTGTCATCTGGATACATGGAAAGATATCAAAAGGACACAAAGGGTTAAAAACTAAAGAAGCCAAGTTACTAAAACTGGCACTCTGAAGTCTGAACCATAACTTCCTAACCAATCCAATAGAACTTTATTTCCCAGCATTGCAAAGATTGAACATCCTTGATTTCATCCTCTGATACAACTCTTATTAATCTATCAGCATCTTAGTCAAAACATTCGATCCTCAACAGATTCTTAATATCTTCCACCGATTTCCCAACATAATCAACAACATTATGACCTAAGAAATCCTAAAACAAAATCGCACAGCCTCTAATTTAATTTCTTCTTGAGAGCTCACTATCACCCCATCAGGTTTTTAAACTTCTCAAATATAATTTTTTACCTCACGAACCTTCGCTGCTTTATGGAAATGTCAATTATACTTATCACCTACATTCAGCCAATGTAGCTTTAATTTTTATCTGAAAAACTTCTCTTCCAACTCCGATAGTTTTTGCCATCTAGCAAATGCTCTTGCTTCAATTTCCTTTTTCCACATCTCCTTTTTCTCCTCCATACAATTTGAGGCATATGTAAATGAACAAAAAATCCATCCTTACATCCATTCAGAAAATAGCACATGTAATCATCTGCCCACTTTTAAAACACAGTGTGGCCCTTATAGTAGACTTTCAAACCACCAAAATTCTCCCAAGCCAATTGTGCTCATAATTAGATAAAAATGATTAATCCTTAAACACAGTAGAATCAATCTTTCCCACCCCCACCCCCCTTTATTCTCCTTAACTTTCGTCTTCATCAGACTTCTAAATTCAAAAGAGTTATTCTTTGGTATTTTTTTACTTATTACATCAATATTCTTTTCTACTTTGGTAAATGTTTTTTGTCAACTTCATATATTAAATTTTAAAAGAAATGGAAATCTAAACCGGAGTAGAGAATTTACATAGATAGATCTTGAGAGTAGAGTATTTACATAGATAGATCTTGAGAACCATGTCTGACTTTGCAGACTAAACAACCAATCTTTGAATTTGAAAGACATGGAATACATAGCAATAGGGAAAAAGCTACTTTTTGGGTTAATTGTTCTAATTTTAGGCAGCGAATAAATATTTTGCAGAGAATTTGAACTTATTATGATTTATAGAAGTCCATAACAGTTCCGATTCCATTGTGTTCATCTTATTAAGTTTTGTCATATTCCATTCTGTTTTAATAGTTGTTTTTCCAAGTTTTTATTCTTGTTTTTTTTTTTTTATCTTTCTTCTAGTTTTACTTTTCCCTCTTTACCCTGTCAATTATTTGTCTATGACTTTTCAAATTAATATTTTTCACTTGAACTAGAAAATAGTAACAAAAACATGAACCAATAATGTTAATAAGAAATTTGTTTTTACAAACCAATATTTAAAACAAGTAAAAATATTTAAACTAATAATACATGTATTGATCTAGTTAAAAAAACTTTTACAAAAAGATATATAATTTTAAAATAGTACATAAACATATATAAATTAAATTTTTTTTGGTAAAGGTTTTAGAATATATTAAAAAAATATTTCATAAACTCTTTTAGGCCTCAAATATTATTGAACTGGCCTTCAACGTCAGTGCTCAAGTCTCGAGCCTTGGATCACAACTAGTTGTTCGAGCGATTTTGGAACCCAATGAAAACCTTTGCGTTCTGTTCTGATGACTTCTTCTAGCGATCTCTCTCATGGATTGTGCGAAATAGAGTTTAGGATTCACTCTTGTAGTAGAATTGAAGGAATCAATAAACCCTCTGTGCCAATCCAAGGCTTCTTGCATCCGAGTGGCTGCAGGAGGATGTTTCCGGCATCTCTCAGTGACTACTTCCGCACAAAGCCCACAAAGCCACTTGCCCGAATACAAGTCTTTAACTTTGTCTATGTATTGCATTGTACATTCTTCTTCTATGGAACAGCAATCACATTTAACTTCTTTCACTTCTTGCTCGCCTTCTTGTTCTTGCTCGTTTTTTCCGCTTATAATTCTCTCTGAAACATCAGAGAAGGCCTTTCGAAGATTCCTTTCGCTCTGGTTATATGAAGATGAAGTTGTATTTCATGAGCAATTACACTATTACAGTAATTAATTGATAAAACACTGACATAACTATGTTAAGAAAACTTTTGTTGTTTATCAAGTTAAATTACCGTAATTGTACCATATCCTACCTGGATCGACCAAATGATACATCATAGTACATATATAGATTCAATTAGATTTAAGAACAAACCAAATCATGTAATTTGATTTCACGCATTGTGGTGTAATAGAAGTATTTAAGACTAGTATGTAGGTAAGAAAATCCACGTACGTATGTTTAATATGTATAATTTAATATGCTTTTATATATATACTTACCATTGTTCCCTCGCTCGCTTGGCCTAGCAAGGAATGCGTTCTCGTTGTTCTTCAGTGAATGATATAATACTATTTGATGTGCATATTGTATCCTATTTATAAGATTTCATGCATACGTGATATGTGCACGGTTGCATTGATGATTCGTAGGAGTGAGAATCATGGCCAACAAGTTCACTTTACAGCTAGATGAAGGCCTTCTACTTTTTCTGAAAGCCACAATAAATGATCATATAATTTCCAGATTTTTTTCTTTCTTAAACATGACTTTTCTGACTGATATCTGAAAGGGATAAGATCAGTTGTAACTTGTAAGATAGATAGACAGATAGATAGATAGATATATACATATATATATATATATATGTTAATTTTTATAGATATTTATGTATGAGCATGGTCATATAGATTGGATATGTGATCATATAAAGTTGACCATTCTATTAGAACTCATAAGGTTGTTTTAGGTATGAAAAAATAGACTGTCTAGCCGCCAATGTAGAAACGAGTGACAAATTCTAGTTTCTACCTGATTCATCGCACAACCTTAAATTCGTGGAATCACAAATCCAAGATTGCGAGATCACGGGACGACAAAAAAAAAAAAAAAAAAGATTGCGAGATCACGAATTGAAACCTTGGATTCATGATTAACTATTTATCAAGAAAAAAGTTTTGGATTCCTGATTTCGTATGTGGTCCGAACAAAGACAAAATCGTAATTACAAAGAAGTTAAAAAAATTAACAGTTTGAACAAAACACCCACCATATTTAGCATATTCTTGACATTTAAATAGTTTTCTTTCGAAATAATATGATCAAACTTATATGCTAATATCCTTTATCATGGTCGTAATATACAACAATTACATATATAATGAGCGAATATGTCATATAAAAAAATATAACAAGTAAAGTCTTTCGAATCAAAAAAAAAAAAAAAAAAAAAACTTCGATCTTGCTTGTAAATTTTCCACCATTTACGTCTCCATCTTTTTAACCTAATCCAATTGAAGTTATTTATAGAATAAAATAATATGGTAATTTCTTATGAATTCCCTAGAAATGTTATAAGGTTGAAGTAAGAGGCAAGCGATGGTGATTGACTGCTACTGTTAAAAATTTAAGATCTGAACAAAATCTATATGTTCGTTGACAAAAAACAAAAAAAAAATCTGTATGTTCACTTCATTATTTATGAAGTAAAAATGTTGTTGAATTTAACAAGAACACGTTTCTAAGTCATTAAATAAGGTCAAAAGATGCAAATAAAAATCAAAAGTTGTGAAAAGAAGATAACGAAATTCTAGACTTGTGAAGGGGATTCACGAGAGACTAGACTTAGGTCACCCTTTTCCACAACTTGCTCTACTTCGTAGACTATATAATATTTGGTTTAACCAAATCCAACGTAAACCTTTTGATCTAGTTACATCCCTTATATGTTTGACAATTTTGGTAAATATTTAACTTTTTAGTTTTGTTAGGTATATACAATGTTATTCGAGAATTTTTGTTAAAACCATAATATTGAATATGCATATTCAGGACACATCTTGCTGTTTGAATTATAAAGTTGCATCAAATCACATCATGATTTTGAAAGCAGACATTGACACCGGAAGCTGAAATGGCACGAGTGGAGAGGACGATGTAACGAGTCAAGCAGTGGGAGGAATTTGTGCAAATTTTTAAGAAATGGAGAGGGAGTACATATATTATTAGCCAGCAAGCCTAGCAGCCAATATTGTTTAACATCATGTATTATATCTACAGGAAATATATTATATATATATATATAAGAAATCTAAACATGCAAATGAGCTAAATCTCTACTTATTCAGCATTATATCATAACTCGTGTAAATAATAATAGGTTAGGTTGACTCAATTCATTATCCGTTAGATTAAGAGTTAAACAGATAATGAATTGATCCAACTTATTTAACTAAATTAGTTGAATCAACAAACTCATTTAACTTGATGTGTTAATGGTTAAATGGATTCTCCATTTAAATAATAATAAATTAATCAGTTAATTAATTAATAATTCTCATAAAAATTATAACTAAAGGGAAAATTCCATTACGATATATCAATTACTTATCGATTTTCATTACTATATACAAATATTTTGTATTTTTAAATTGTTTTAATAAAAAAAATTATTTAATTAAATAATTATTATTTAAAAAAAAAACTCAAACTCAAACAAAAAATTCTAAAATTCTTTTCAAATCTTTAAAAAATCAAAAAACATTTAAACATTAAAATAATAAATTTACAGTTCATAGAAAACAAAAAACATACTTAAATTATTTGAAATTCTAACAATACAAGAAAGCTGGCCGCAAATAGACGGAATCGTATCCGTGAGAAATTTTTGACAGATAACCGACAGATATCCGATAAATTTCCGAAAACATATATCCATCGGAAATTTCCAATGGATTGTAGTCCGTCAGAAATTTCCAACGGAATGTTGATGTTACCGTTGTCGGATTTGTTATTTTCCGACGGGTCTCTCAGTATCCATCAAAAATCCATCGGAAATTTCAAAAGTTATTATAGCCATTGTCGGAGTCGTTATTTTCTTACCGATTTTCAACAGAATTCTGACAGCCTACAATTCTATATATTTGTTCCCATCATTCTTCATTCATTCACAATTACAAACTCTTTCTATAATACCTTATTCCAAATTATCTTCTTCAAAATATTTTCTTAAAATGTCTTCTTCAAATAATTTTTGATCATGGATGGATGGAGAAATGAGGAATCCGGAGTCAAATTTATTGAATGATGAGTATGCCCAAAGCATATGCGAATTTATGGAAGTGGCGGAAAAGCAACCATAAACCAAAAAAAGTGGTAAGTTGAAATGTTCATGTTCACTTTGTCAGAATTCTCGTAATATTAAGGTAGAGTTAGTTTGGCATCACTTGTATGGCAATAGGATTATGCCGGGGTACAAGATTTGGTATTTACACAGGGAAAACAATGTTGAGTATGGTAGTACTAGCGAACCATATATTGCTGATAGTGTAGGAGAACGAACGGAAGTAGATGTCAGTGTAGGAACAATTAAGATGGTGAATGATGCATTTAGGGAGAATATGCAGTTAGCTAGTGATGATAGAGATAGGGTTGAGGAACCTAATTTAGAAGCTCGCCGGTTTTTTGATATGTTAGATGCAGTGAAACAACCATTATATAGCGGTTGTAGAGAAGGTCATTCACCTTTATCATCTGCTAGTAGAATGATAACTATCAAGACAGACTTCAATTTGGCAGAGGAATGTGTCGATGTGATAGCGGATTTTGTGAAAGATATTTTGCCCGAAGATAATCTTTCACCAGCATCATACTACGAGGTACAAAAACTTGGTTTGCCATATCAGATGATAGATGTGTGCATCGACAACTGTATGATATATTGGAGAGAAAATGAAAACCGCAACAGATATCGATTTTGTCGTAAACCGCAATATAAGGAAACTGGCGGCAGAGTTCCGATTCCATTTAAACGGATGTGGTATTTACCGTTAACGGAAAGGTTGAAAAGGTTATATCAATCTCAGCCACAGTAGAACCAATAAGATGGCATGTGGAGCATTGTCAAGATGGAGAGATTACACATCCTTCAGACGCAGAAGCGTGGAAGCATTTTCAATCACTGTATCCAGATTTTGCGTCAGAGCAGAGAAATGTGTACCTTGGACTATGTACAGATGGTTTCAACCCATTTGGAAAGCATGGAAGACAGTACTCGTTGTGGCCCATTATTGTTACACCATATAATTTGCCTCCATCTTTGTGCATGCATAGAGAGTTTTTGTTCCTCTCTATTCTTGTTCCCGGCCCCGAGCACCCAAAAAAATCTCTTGATATATTCCTCCAGCCGTTGATATATGAGTTACAAATGCTTTGGGATCATGGTGTTAAAGCGTATGATGTTTCTTGGTAGGAGAATTTTAAGATTTAATGTTTGGCATTATATTGTGTTTAAATTTTTATAAACAAAAAACCATCAATGTGTTTGGGATTATACTGTGAAACAACAATAAAAGCCATAAACCACAAAACCGTTGGAAATCCATCAGAAATAACCGATGGATTTCCGACGGATTTTTGGTTTCATGGTTTTTATTGTTACCGATTACACAGTTAACCCCAAAACACATTTCTGTTATATAGACAACTTCATCTTCTCCACGAGACCATTCGCGAAAACCGTAAAAAAAATCCAAAAACACACAAAATTCTTAGATTCGGTTATTTTCGATCATATCCAACCTAAATGGCTCAAAATCCTAACAATTGTAAGTTCCTTACAATTAATGAGGATTTATATTGTTTATTAGTTAGATTTTTTGATTTTGGAACTTTGAATGGTTAGCTTTAGGATTGGTTGGCTAGATTGTTAGATTTAGGATTTTAATGGTTAGATTTAGGATTTGAATGGTTAGATTTAGGATTTGAATGGTTAGATTTAGGATTTTGGAACTTTGAATGGTTTGTTTGATTTTAGAAAATTTTGTGATTTTGAGTTTTATTTTGATTAGATTTTATAATGATTTAGAATTTAATGAGGATTTTGATATTGAAATTATTTTTATTTTATGTGTTAATTTTGAAATTGATTAGAATTATTTAGATTTTATGTGTAAATTTTATATTTTAATTCTGATATTGAATTATTTTATTTTTACTATTAAAATTGTTTGGAAATTATTTTAATTTTAAGTGTTAAAATTTGTTTTATTATTATTTTGAATTTTAATATTTATTAATATTAATTATATAGTTATTCAATTTTTAATATTTTTAATGTTTTTAATATTTTTTATATTTAACAATGTATTTTTTATTTTTTCTGGAACTATGGTGCTTTTCATCGTTCGAGTTCCGATAGGGGTGGTGGTTTCCGTGCGGCACCACGACGTTCGAGTCATAGTCAAACTGAGGTTCCAGAAACTGAAGAATCCGCTCGAGCGGATTCTCTCCCGACGCAAATGAGTGTTGAAGATTTTATGTGACAACCGGGAAGAGAGCATCACACTTTGCTCCGGAATGTGAAGGTCAAGCGACTTGGTAAGTTCTTTTATTTTGTAATACTTTCTAATTATTTTAAATAATTTTTGAATTTTCTTAATATATCATTTTTGTAGGTTTGACGAATCTGGTAATGGAATCTCAAATTCCATTAACCGGATGCTCAACGGGATGCTACAACGTCCGTATCCAACGTACACAAGTATGTCTATGGATGATCAAGAAATGTGGTTTCGATAATTTGCGGTAAAATTTATTATTTATTAAATATAATTTTCATATTAAATATTGTATTTTTAATCTCAATTTTCTTTTTGCAGCAAGAATTCACATAGGAACAGCAACTCACGTCTATAGTTAGACATGAGTTCGGTAAAAAAGCTGCATTAATGTACTCTCGCAAGCTAAACGAGTGGAAGGATAAGTGGAATGCGAATGACATTCCAAGAGAGTTGCTTGCGAATCCGGAGCTATGGAACGGGTTCATAGAGTATTGGAAGCAAGAGAAGACCATTGTCGATGCTGCAACCCATTCTACCAACCGCAGAAGCGACTGGAAAGGAAAAAGAATAGCAACACACAATTTGGGAGCAACAAGTAAGAAAACACGGTGCAAACAACTTGTAAGTTATTTCATTCACAATATTTATATTTAACTTATAGTTTAAATTTATTTATTTATTTATTATAGTTTCAAAAAGATGGTGTGAAACTATCAAACCTGAGGTTGCTCACCGATTTCTACACTAACAAGAAGACTGGCCTCATACAAGATGGAGTTGCTCAGGAGATCGTCGACACTGTGAACCGGCTTGGTGAGGAGTTTCTCCAATCTCAGCCAACCTTTGATGGAACTCTTGTCTGTACAGAAGTTCCATTCGACACATTGTATTTTACTTGTTATTTACACAAATTTTCTTTTTAATTTGTTTCGCAGGCTACTCCGAAAACCAAAGATCATCTTTTTGGTCTTCCGCAAGATTCGGCATCTTCTGTGTCTGCACGGTTCTCTGCAAGTTCGGATATTAGGGCGAAACTTGCAAAAAAAACTACCGACCTTGAGAGTTTGAAGACGAATGTTGGTACACTTGAAGATGCTTGGAGAATGGATTAGGAGAAAATGCAAGAGATGAGACGACAAATCCAAGATGTGCAAAAAATGAAAACACAAATGGAAGAAATGCGAGCATTCATGGCTCGATACCCGCTGGCGCCACAATAGTTTTCTATTTTTTGAATTTCTTTTTAATTTAAATTTATAACTTTTTATTTATTTTGTTTCAATATTGGATAATTTCATATTTAATTTTAATTTCCAAAATTTATTTATTGAATTTTAATTTAATTTAAATTTTTAATATATTTAAATTAAAATTAATTAAAAAAATTACAAATCCGTCGGAAAATAGCCCGTCAAAAATTCGCCGGTATCATATCCATCGGAAATCCATCGGTAGCATATCTGAAAGATTTTCGATGGCAACACTTCCGATGGATTTACCGACCAACGAAATATGTTGGTAATCCGTCGGAAATATGACCTTCGGCAATCTGTCGGGATTCCGTTGGAAACTTCAATGGATTTCTGACAAACTTTTATTTCCGACGAGATAGAACAAACGGTTGATTCCATCGGAAATCCATCGGAATACGCGTTTTATTATGTTGCCTATAAGGCTTCCGATTGGAAAGCAAGCTCACTTCCACTTCTTCATCGAAATTGTATTCAATTTCATTTATTTGTTTCAGTGGTTGTATTTGAATGTTTTTTTTATGTATCATGTAAACTCTGATAATATAATATAATAGATTTGACGTTAAAAAATAATATCAACAACTCCTGTAAATAAACACACATATTAACTTGTATTATATTATCTACAGCAGAAATTGCTCATAGCACAAAGAAACACAATCTATGTTATTATCTTCACACACAATTTTATGATACTATTTCAAAAATTAAAAGTGACTTTAATTTTGAAATGTTTTATTTTACATTTTGAAAAATTAAAGAATATTAGGAGTTTTATCTGTTTTTGGATATTTTGATTATGAATTCAGAATTTTATAAGTTTGAATTTTATTTTTACAATTATTTTTGAATTTCTAAATTTTTATTTTTTTATTGGATTTTAATAAAGATTTTTATCAGAATTATTTTTTATTACAAAATTTTATTTGTTATCAACTCCTACTCGTGAGTGTTAAATGGATATATTTTAAAAGTCTATGTAATATAAGTTTATAACCGAATAAACAATTAATTCATATAATTTTTTGGGGTACCCACAAAATTTATGTATTTTAATGGAAGTCGATAAATACTTGGTGTATTTTTCTGGAATGTTCGCAATAAATAATTATCATAAAACATTAATTTCATCACCATATCATCATCATAATCATCATCATCATCATCATCATCATCAACATCAACATCAACATCATCATAATCATCCTCATCATCATCATCATCATCATCATCATCATCATAATCGTCATCACCATCACCATCACCGTCATCATCATTATCATCATCACCAACATCTTCCTCATTATAATCACCATCCTTATCATCATCACCATCACCATCACCATCACCATCACTACCACCATCATCATCATCAGCATCATCACCAATTTCATCATTGTATCATCATTAATATCACCATCATCATCATCACATCATCACCATCATTATCATCACCATCACCATCATCATCACATCATCATCATCATCATCACCATCATTATCATCACCATCACCATCATCATCACATCATCATCATCATCATCACCATCATTATCATCACCATCACCATCATCAAATTAATTTTTGCGGGAGAATTGTGGTTCTGTTTTTGGCAGTAAATTTCCATATTTCTCACTTTGATGGAAATATATGTATTCGCATTTTGGTGAAAAATATGAAAACAAGTTTTTGGAGGGAAAATTATGGATTCAGTTGTGGCAGGAAAATTGTGGATTTCTCATTTTGGCGGAAACTTACAGATTTACAAACTTTGGGGAAATTTAGGAATTGAGTTTTTTGGCGGGAAACTTACAGATTTTTCATCTTTGTAAAAATTATGGATTTACATTTTGGTTAAAAATTTTGAATTGCATATGTTTTTACATCTACAAATTAACATATGTTGATAGAAAGTTTATGTTAGGCCTGGGTAAAACACCCGAAATGGTTTCAAAAAACTATATCAAAATAATTAAAATCGAACCCATACCAAACAAAGAACCGATGAATACCCAAAATATAATTATGTACCTAAAATATTAATTATATTTAGATTTAATATAACTAAATTCCAATATTACAACTATAAAGATGAAACTATCAATTATTTTTAGACAAAAATAACTAAAATTATTTAGTTATATTTGCAAAAATTTAACAAAATTTTATATAATATTTACCAATTTTTTGTTGTTTTTACGATTTTTTGGATATCTGAATCTGACGCAAACTAAATAATTTATTTAGTTACCGAACCAAACCGAGCATGAACCATAATTTATAAATATCCAAATGTGTCTTAGATCTTTAAATCCATAAATCTAAACAAGATCCAAACCAAACCCAAACATGTATTCGAACGCTCATATTTAGTTTGTTTATTATAACAAAAAAAATTAATACATGTGTTTTTTTTGAATTGCTGAATCTGGCAGAATTTGATTAAATAACAAATGGTAATGGCTGAATTCTTGAATCTGGCGGAATCAAGCTGAATGTTTTTTTAAGTTACCAGTTAGGGCCAAAATGTCCAAAACAAAACCTACTCATGTATAAAAGAAATTACCAAAGAGCAAAAAAGCCAGAAGCCCAATTCGCTAGCTCCAAGTCTTCACGATAAGATTCCAATCAGACCGATCTCTTGCCCCTGTTTTCAATCCAACAAAGAACTTCCTCTACAGTCACGAGAAACATCAGGTGCTAATTTATCTTTTTTCTACTCGAATCAAAGGTATCAACCAAGGTGGAGCCCCCTGAGCTATATAAGATTGGTAACAGAGATCTTCAGTCACAATTCTAGCGATTCCAAGCGCATGAAGATTTGTATATTTTAATGGAAGTTGATAAGTACTTCGTGTATTTTTCTAGAATGTCCCAATAAATAATTATTAGAAAACATTAATTTCATCACAATATCATCATCATCATCATCATCATCACCATCGTCATCACCATCACTATCAATATCATCATCACCATCGTCATCAGCATCACTATTATCATCATCAACATCAACATCAACATCATCATCATCATCATCATCGTCATAATCGTCATCACCATCACCATCACCATCATCATCATTATCATCATCACCAACATCTTCCTCATTATAATCACCATCCTTATCATCATCACCACCACCAACATCTTCCTCATTATAATCACCATCCTTATCATCATCATCATCATCACCATTACCATCACCATCACTACCACCATCATCATCATCACCATTTTCATCATCGTATCATCATTAACATCACCATCATCATCATCATCATCACCTTCACCATCACCATCACTATCACATCGCCATCATCAAATTAATTTTTGCGGGAAAATTGTGGTTCGGTTTTTGGCGGAAAATTTTCGTATTTCTCACTTTGATGGAAAAATATAGATTCGCATTTTGGTGAAAAATAAGGAAACAAGTTTTTGGAGGGAAATTATGGATTCAATTGTGGCAGAAAAATTGTGGATTTCTCATTTTGGCTGAAACTTACAGATTTACAAACTTTGGGGAAATTTAGGGAATTAAGTTTTTGGTGGGAAACTTACGGATTTCTCATATTTTTAAAAATTGTGGGTTTATATTTTGGTTAAAAATTTTAAATTGCATATATTTTACATCCACGAATTAACATATGTTGACAGAAAGTTTGTGTTAGGCCTGGGTAAAACACCCGAAATGGTTTCAAAAACCTATATCAGAATAATTAAAATCGAACCCAGACCAAACAAAGAACCGATGAATACCCAAAATACAGTTATATATCCAAAATATTAATTTTATTTAGATTTAATATAACTAAATTCCAAAATTACAATTATAAAGATGAAACTATCAATTATTTTTAGACAAAAATAATTGGAATTATTTAGTTATATTTACAAAAATTTAACCAAATTTTACTTAATATTTACAATTTTTTTGTTGTTTTTACGATTTTTTGGGTATCTGAATCTGACGCAAACTCGGATGGAACCGAGCCGAACATAAACCAAAATTTATAAATATCCAAATGTGTCTTAGATCTTTGAACCAAAAAATCTAAACAAGATCCAAACCAAACCCGAACATATATTCGAACGCTCATGTTTAGTTTGTTTACTATAACAAAAAAAAATTAATACATGTGTTTTTTTTTAATTGATGAATCTGGTAGAATTTGATTAAATAACAAATGGTGATGGCTGAATTGTTGAATCTGGCTGAATCTAGCTGAATTTTTTTTTAAGTTACTAGTTAGGGCCAAAATTCCAAAAACAAAACCAACTCAAGTACAAAAGAAATTACCAAAGAGCAAAAAGGCCAGAAGCCCAATTCGCTAGCTCCAAGTCTTCACGATAAGATTCCAATCAGACCGATCTCTTGACCCTGTTTTCTATCCGACAAAGAACTTCCTCTACAGTCACGAGAAACATCAGGTGCTAATGCGTCTCTTTTCTACTCGAATCAAAGGTATCAACCAAGGTGGAGCCCCTTGGGCTATATAAGATTGGTAACGGAGATCTTCAGTCACACTTCTAGTGATTCGAAGCGCATGAAGATTGCCTGTTTCAGATGTCAACGATATCCACCATTCATCAAAATGGGAATGTAGCTGGTGTATCCCTAGAACTAACTTAGTAAGGTCTTGAAACCTGTTTGGAAATTCAAATGCCTCTATTGCCTGAGAAGAGGAATGTTCGAAATTACCCTTTTTTGATGAGGATTTCAACAGTTTTCGACTGCCCAGAGTAAGCCAAGAAGTTCAGCTTCCATCGATGATTTGGTATGAGAGTAGGACCTACGACTATGGAGAATCGGTTTACCAAGGTGATCTCGGATAAGCCAAGCCACTCCACAGTTCAGATTCTTGTTTCTCCATGAGCTACCAATGTTGCACTTTGTGAAGGACTCTGGAGGCGGATCCCACTTAACCGTTTGGTAAGCTAAATCTTTCACATCGTCAGAGAACCATCCCGAAGATAAATTGGCTGAGAACCAGTTCTCTGCATCTTTTCTAGCCTTGATAATGAGACTGTCAATCGATATCCTCGTTTTCTCAAAGATAAAGGTATTCCTACCTTCCAAATGTTCCATAAAGCCCAGGGAAAGGGACCATTTTCTCTTATGCCCCCGTCAACCAAAAATTCAGCTGCTATATCTCTCTTCTGTTTTTTATTTATTTTATATTTATTTTTAAATAAAAAACTAGTTAAATGATCAAATAACCTATTGACTTTCTGTTTATTACATTGACAATCTGATGGATCTAATTAAATTAAAAAAGGCCGGTCCATTAAGATGAAATGAATTAAAAAATTTTAAAGCCCAACCCAGATACATAAAAACTAATTTATCTAAAGAAAAAACAAGATCTAAAATAACTTTTCCTCATTTCTCTCTTCTTCTTCTTCACGCGTCCCCTTCGTTCGTTGGATCCTCCCTCTGTTCTTCAAAATCGAAACCCTTGTTGCTCCGAGTTTAGTTGATTTTTTTCATCTTTCTCTCTTTTTCTACTTTACTCGTCATTCATCCGACTTCAATTTCTACAAGTTCTCCTTATTCAACACGTCTTCTTCTTCTTTGTCAATAACGAGTCTTCTTCTTCCGTTTCTAGTACTCTTCCGCCTCTAATCTCCACCGCCGTTCAACCACCATCGTCTTTTGTAAGGTTTGTATTAGGGTTACGGTTTAGGAATTTCAAATTGATAAGTTAGGGTTTGTTTTTAGAAATTTCAACAATAGGGGAATGTCCACCATAATTTAGGAGCTACAAAAACAAAAGTACATAGTCTGAGAGTGAAATGTCAGTTAGGGTTTAGTAAATTAATCAAAATCGTAGATAGTTAGTTTTGTCTAAAAATGAGATATGTTTCTTCGAAATTGTGTCTATTAATTGGTGTGAATTTAATGTGTTGGTATTATTTTGATAATGCAGGCATGGTGCTAATTAAAATGGTTCTTCTAATTGGTGTAAAACTAATGTGATGGTGTTGTTTTCATAATGCAGTTATGGTGCGAACTAGAAATGGTATTTCTAAAATCCCACCTCGGTCTTCTCTAGGGGATGAGAATGTGCCTGAGATGGATCAGCCTCAGACAGATTGGTCTGAGCCAGAGATGGATCAGCCTGAACCGGAGACGGGTCAGCATGAGCCGGATGCTAAGTAAACTTGGTGTAACTTATAACTAAAATGTTCTTGTTGGAGGATGCTGAGGAGGATGCTGATAGTGACGAGAAGGTATAGCAACCTACTAAGTTTTATCATCGGCCGGAAGACTACTCAAAAAAAATTGCAAGTTCATGATTAGGTGCAATATCTCCAAGGTGTTGGATAACTTGGAGATGTACCTTTCCGACATGGAGTTGGATTGGTTCAAAGATCAGAACCAATTCAAGCATCTCTTCCACATGCCAAGGGAGAATAACCGGAAGTTGATGGGCATGTGGATGCTCATATTGTGGACGGCTTGCCTCAAGAGGAGGAAAAAGTGGTGGTTTGTTGTCAATAGGAGTTCCGGTCTGTTATTCCATAAGGGAGCATGCTTTAATATCCGAACTTAATTGCAAAGATTACCCCAAAGATGGTGACAACATTGGGAGTTTCGACTTTGTGCTAAGACAGTTTAAAAGAAAAAACAAGATCTTCTTGGCGGATGTAGAAAAGAAGCTGAAGACGATGCCAGCATGTGAAGATCGGTTGCATATGCCTGTGCTTTACCTCCTCGGCTCCATCATCAAAATGAAGGCAAAGGTACCGTCAGCAATTAAACCTTTTATTCTGAGAATTGTTGATGATCTAGAGGTATGCAAGAGCTATCCGTGGGGTAGATACACATTTGAACATTATTCAGATGTGATCCAGAAGTTGTTGATGTCTTTAAAAGGAGAAGTCAGAGAAAAAGTATCGTTGACATTTCCTGCATTCATAATTCCATTAGAGGCAAAAATATTCAAACTTTTTATTTCATGTATTTATTGGTTATAATGTTTGTACTAATGAGGCTGCTTTATGTCTTAAAGCTTTTGGCATTTGAGGCTGTGGATGCTCTTAAGGTAAGGTACCGTGAAGATTTCAGATCGAGCCATGGCTGTCCAAGGATGTGCTAGAAGAGTTTCAAAGACACGGGGATGAAAGGATATCCAACAACTGACATCAATGAGACGCTCGGTGAGACAAAGGTAAGATTCTATTTTTGAAGGATTCTGTTTTTGTAAAAATTTGATTGTTATTAAAGCTAATAATTTTTTCTTTCTAATGTAGGAGATTTGTAGCATTTCGGAGCCTACAGCTGATGAAGAACGTTTGCTAGATTGTATTTTGGATGAAAACTTCTCCGAAGACTACCCGGATGCGGTTGCTGAAGGTATGACTGCCCATCTCAATGCCGGAGGGAGCATATTTTGGAAAAACCTCTACGAACGGGATGTGTCTGCAAGGGTAGTAGAGGAAGTAGCTGTGGAAGCAGAAGAAGTTGAAGAAGTTAAAGAACAGCCTTCTAATGTTCGAAGAGTTAAGCCTAGAAACGTTCTTCCTCCACGAGATATTTTCAGAGAGCTAAAGAAGCTAATGTATGTTGGGTTCAGTCATAGCCGCAAGATGATGAAAGTCATTGATGAGAAGGTTAGTTTGATTGGTGAGAAGGTTAAAGTTCTTGAATATGATGTGAAAAACCTACAAAAGGAAAAGAAAAGGGTATGGATGACAGATGGTGATGGTGATGTTGAGATGGGATCAAGGGAAGCTGATGTTGATGCTGAGATGGGTGAAGCAGCTCATCATTCTCCGGTTCAGCCTTCTTCTCCAGTTCAGCATTCTTCTCCGGCTCGGTCTTCTTCTCCAGCTCAGCCTTCGTCTCCGGCTCAGTCTTCTTCTCCAGCTCAGCCTTCATCTCCGGCTCAGCCTTCTTCTCCGGCTCAGCCTTCGTCTCCGGCTCAGCCTTCTCCAGCTGAGTTTGCTCTGGCCCAGCCTTCTCCAGCTGAGGTTGCTCCGGCCCAGCCTTCTCCAGCTAAGGTTGCTCCGGCTCAGCCTTCTTCTCCAAAGATTGTGCCTTCTGAGTTTGCTATACTTCGTTGTGGTCCAGTAAGTGGTCCTTTACCTTTTGGTAGCACTGAACCATTGAAGCCGTTATTCAAGCGCACAAAGATGTTAGCTAGGAAAAGTGTGAAGGCGTGTGGACCGTCAAAGTTTCGTAAATCTCCCTTCACGGAAGAGAAGAAGAAGAAAGATGATCCCAAGAAGAAACAGGAGAAGGAAAAGAAGAAACGGGAGAAGGAAAAGAAGAAACAAGAGAAGGAAAAGACGAAATGAATGAAGGTTTAGGTTTCTTCCTTGTCTTGATGATGTTATGTTATGGGAACTTGTTTTATGTTTTTTGGAACTCATCATGTTGTTGGGTGTTATTCGGAAATTGTTGTGTGGTTGTGTTATTTGAAACTTGTCTTGATGATGTAAGAATTTGATTTGCGTTTGGAACTAATTCGGATGAGGCGTCTTTAAAATTTTAGTTTCTAAGTACTACTACATAGTTGTACCTAGCTTTACCGTAGTTGTACTAACGCTTCCACATAGCTATACCATGTTGTACCTAGTTGTACCGTTATTAATTTAAATTTAAAATTATATAATTTCAATATAAATTACATTTAATTACATTTATTTGATTATTATTCCTAGGATCAGACAAATATAGAAGAAGACAAAAGTACCTATCCAAAAAATGTAGTAAATAACATTTTTCCCAATTCTCAATAATTCAAGTCCTTCCCATCCAAAGAAACCATAAGAGTATAAGAGATATGTTTGTAAAAATCTAGTGTTACGCAATAAATAACCAAAACAGCCACATCAAGACAAAACTTGATTTTTTCCACTGAAACTTTCATATTTTTTTTAGTTATATAGATGATATTGATATTAAAATAAATAAAACTACCACAACCATAGTTTAGAGTTTACAAATAACTATTTTTTAAACAAGTATTTCCTAGTTATACCTTAACAAAAATAATCATAAACAAGTTTTTGTAATGCAAAACCACATAACAACAACAACATCATAAGCAACATCACATAACAACAACAACAACATCACAAGCATAGAGACTAAGGGACATCTGGTGTACCTTCACTACTGTAAAACCATCTTCTGCCTCTTTGACTTGATCCTCGGCCACTTTGACTTGATCCTCGGCCTCTTTGACTTGATCCTCGGCCACTCTGACTTGAACCTTGTCCACTTTGAGTTGATCCTTCGCCAACACTAGTAGAACCTCGGCGTCTATTGCCATGTTTTCCAACTGATGTGTGCCTTGCTTTTTCATTTCTCCCCTTTTTCTTTTTATAGTTTGGAGGTTCAGCATACATATCTTGTACCTCGGGGAGGATAACCCACTGAGACTGATGAGGTACTGGATAAACTGATCTACAATATGCCAATGCCCACTGCTCCATCCAATAGTATTTGGTGCATAACTCATGTACTTGTACTTCTCCATTTATGTTTTCTCTATTTGCCACCAATGCATGAACACAAGGATACTTATCTATGTCAAACTGCTTGCAACCACAAGTTTTCCTATCCAAATCTACCATATAACTAATCCCATCAAGCCCCAGAACTGTGTATTCTTGATGGTAGCTGTTTATCTCAGTAACCCCCAACCGATTTGCTTCTTGTAATCTTTCATTCATTAGACTCTCCACATGAGGAACCAATTTTTGTGATGAAGGAACTTTTGCATAACTCTTTTGATGCTTGTTAGACCACTCAGATATTTTTTCTACAAGCATCCAACATTGGAAATAGCGAGTAGTCTCTTGCAGCTACAAACAGACCATTGATCGATTCCACAATATTAGTGGACATCAAGTTGTACCTATCCCCTACAAAATAATATTTTGCCCATTTATCACAACTTGTACTTTTATCCAAATACTCGCCTGCAGATGGGTACCTCTTTCGAAAAGCCACATACAGTTTCTTGAACTCAGCCTCCGTATAAGCTTTTGCACATTCAATGGCATAGAAACAACAACTTCTTTCTCGACGTGGTAAACACTCCCTTTCACATTCTGCGCCAAATGGTACATGCAATATCCATGTTGAGCTAAGGGGTATACTTCACTAACTGCCTTGATGATACTTTGATGCCTATCCGTAAGAAACACCAATTCTTGGGAATCTGGAATAACCGATTTCAACATTTCGAGAAACCAAGGCCAACTAGCATCTTTCTCACCATCAACTACACCAAAGGCAAGTGGGTAATGGTGGTGTTCAGGATCTTGAGCTGTGGCAACAATTAGAACTCCACCATATATATGCTTAAGGAAAGTTCCATCCATAATTATAACTTTTCTCATTGCCCTAAACCCTTCAATGGAAGCTCCCAATGCAAAAAAACAAGTACTGAAACCTGTGTTGCTCATCTACATCAACACTTGTGACTGTACCTTGGTTGCTGAGTTCTAAATTGTGCATAAATGAATACATAGACGTAAAACTTTCCTCTGGGCTGCCCCGCACATAACTAGCAGCTTGTATTTTTCCTCTATATGCGGTAGAGTATGACACTTTAACACCAACGTTTCTATGAACCAAACCCACAAGCATCTTTGGAGTTGGGTTTCAAATGTACTAGAAAACTCTTTATTCAAAAGAGATGCAACTATCCGCTTTGTGCCTTTCCATTTGTTTTTTCTAGTACTAGTACTACTCGCTGGAGAGCATGTATGTAGCTTGTTATGGGTTCTTATTGAGAAACAACTTGCACCCATAAGTATTGCAGCCCGTAAATTCCACTTGCAACCGCTAAGTCGTTCACGACAGTTGACCACATATCTCTCTTTATCCGATTTCATAATATCAAACTCGAAACATTTTTTATGTGCAACAATTTCAACTATATCTTATATTTCTACCTTACTCTGAAACTTTTGATCCAAAACTACATTTATATCATCTTCCCATGCAACATTTCCATCCTTATTCCCTCCTCTTTCTCGTCCATCCTCATTTTCCCCTATTTCTCCTCCATTTTCTCCTTTTTCTACAACATCTCCAAGTTGATAGTATTCATCCAAGTTCACGAATTCTTCATCATCATGTGCATCATT